>JACXGJ010000743.1:0-108113 GCA_016801105.1 Esox niger
AAAATAGCAGACTAGCTAGTTATGTGTAGCGTTAGTCCAAGATGGCTAGTTGCTCCCCAGTGTTTTATTTTGGGTGCAGTAAAGCACTGGGGAGAAACTACGCCTTTCCGTTCATTACGTATGCAGGCCGTAGGGAAAGCTTGTTTTTTGGCACGTCTGGTCATTATATAAATAAAAAATAAGTGACTAAGTGTATGACTGTCTGTTTTAACATGAAGGTAAATTGAATGATGGGGCAGAAACGTAATATTAAGGGTGTTAGAATGTAGTTATATTCAAACTCTAATAAAACACATTGGTTTATCGGGCCCAGATGTCATAACGAGTGTGACGTTATCAGAAGTGTTACTGCCGTAACTCGAAAAGGTAAATCATTACTGATGACTTTCTCTAAAAGTAAGTACTTTATCCAGTTAGTTTCTGTTATACAAACGCTTACGTGAGTTAGTAAACATGTTTTGGGCCGCCCAATAAGTGACACGTTTTTTTAACGCCCACCTTCACAGTTCAAACGTAATTCGAATTAATTCCAACTGGCTAAAACGCGGACCATTTATGAAGAACTAAGTTAGCCAGTGGTCTTAAACCTAAGCTTCTTCCCCAGAAGCTTAGGTGGAGCAGTGTAGTGGTATTAGCCAGAGATGGCTGGGGGAGATTTTAAACTGCACATAAACGCTATTAACGCCCATTATGTAGCCTCGTTTCAATGAAAGTCTTGTGTTTATTACATTTTGACAGGCCTAATTTCCATCTGTAGATTTTTTATGGCTAGTTCGTTGATAGTGAAAGTAAACGTTAGGGTTAGGTGGGACTAGTGGGTTCGATACTTACCGGCCCCCACATTTTTACTGTCCAATTCTTTAAAAGTTGTAATTTATTGGTTTTGCAACATAAAACCAAATACTTTCGTTAACTTGTTCAATCCCTTACTAAATCCTGGATATATAAAACAAATTTATATTTCTTTAATCACATTTCTATTTACAAAAAGTCAACAAAACATATTACTTCTATACATAAAACAATAACACAATCTTTGAAGAAAAACGGCTGATCCATATTAGTTACATGGTAGGCAGTTATTATAAATTGTGCAATCACACAATGAGCATCTGCATTTAGAGTCTTGACCAGCACGGTCAAGGGCCTGGAATATGAATTGTCAGCCACCTGCTTGGCTGCCATGGGGACCAGGTGCTCTCTGCTATTGGCATGGCTGGTTGAGGGACTGGTTTGCGAAAGTTGTCAGCACAAACAAATGCTTTATCAGCTTGCTTTTCTTTTTAGAATGCATGCAAATAAATCAGATGACATTTGAAAACAGACTTGATGAGATAAGCTTGCGAAAGCTTTTTGTATCAGATACACACAGAGCAAATTTAGCGATTATCACAATATGACAGATTGCATTATTTCAATTACTGAATTATTTAAAAAGTTGATACTTCCGAGGCATTTGTTTTGGGTTCTGTGCTGCCTTTTTCTGTAGAGCCAGACACTGGAACTAGTGTCCTAATTAGAGGGATAGGATTAAATCAATTGTCTACCTCTGCACAAGGTTAACCTTGTATTTGATTTAGTGCAGGGTGAAGTTATAGTTAGGGTGCCACCCTTGCTGCTAGTTAGTGGGATTTTGGGTAACAGTTTAGCTGGCAGTCGTGTCTGGCATGATGCAGCGCTTGTGGTTGTTTCCCATATACCGTCCTTTGAAGGCAGTCATGATGAGATAACATTTTCCTGAGGCATCTCCTCTGTGTGCTGTGACTCGTGCTATAGTTGTGCTGAGTCTGCTGTAAAACTCAAACCTACACCACATTCAAGCAGTTTGACAACTGATTTGCGATTATCTATGTCCTGTAGTGATCTTGTAATGGTCCGAAATCAACAAGCGCCAAATGCGGGTAGATTTTCTATTAGGTGAGTATATCTTACAAGGTTATCCGCCACATTGGCGGGTAAATGTTTGTACCAAAATAGTCATGTAGCCTCATAAAATGTCTGGCATGATGGTTTGGAGGAAAGTTTTCCACTCACAGTCTCTTTTTTGCTCCTAGATTTGTGGCACTGTTGATTGTACGGGACATCAGCTATTTGACGACACTTATTTGCCACCAGTCTGCTGCTAGCTACTCGTGGGTCGTTTTGTGAACAACCAGCTCTTTTGGTGGATGTTGGGAACCAAATCGCATTGGCAAACAGAGCCAATCATTTGTCTCCTTCATTTCCAGGGATTTTTTTGATATAGAAACCCTTGGGTGGGCTGCTAAAAATATTTTCAGCTAATAAAACACATTGGTTTATCGGTCCCAGATGTCATAACGAGTGTGACGTTATCAGAAGTGTTACTGCCGTAACTCGAAAAGGTAAATCATTACTGATGACTTTCTCTAAAAGTAAGTACTTTATCCAGTTAGTTTCTGCCATACAAACGCTCATGATACCTTACTGGAAGTTTAACAGCCTTGGCCACTATTTATCTATGGAAATTACCTAGGTTGATACTAGTTAGCTCTCTAGCCCATGAACATTAGTGTTGGGAGAAAAGGAGCCAACTCTTCACAATTGTCTTGCTGAATCTTAACATTCTGACTGAAATCATGGTTTCTCACTGCGCACAAACCATACATGATTTTTTGTCACCTCTTCACAATGCTAACAATACTTAAAGAGGTGTAAAATGACAAGACTGAGGCCTTTTTTTAGGATTTTTAAGTATACGCAGACATCCTGGCCCCAAGAAGAGAGAGGAGACTAAAACCAAATATTCTCTAAGCTGTTCTCACTGTAAAGCTGGTTACAAGCTGATATACAGTGAGGGGATTTTGTTTTAATCCCCTGCTGATTTTGTACGTTTGCCCTCTGATAAAGAAATTATCAGCCATCATTTTAATGGTAGGTTTATTGGACCTGTGAGAGACTGAATAATAACAAAATCCATAAAGTCATGTCAAATTTAGGTGTATTTTAATGAGTGAAATATGTAGTCTGAAGTTTGCCAATGAACTGTATACATTGAAGGGTGTGTCTACCTAGCAACAATCATGCTTCCAAGAAGATAATTCCTATGTCAGATGGTCAATTTAAACATTCCTCTGGTTATAAGAGCACAAACTACTGAAAGAATCTAAACACAGATGTTTTTATTGATGTCTTTCCTAGGCACATACAACTTTCAATAAAACATACCTTCATAATACATTTAAAATACTACATTATTACTCAGATTCCACAGTGCTAATGGCGAGCGCTAATGACACAGAGTTAAGCAAATTTGAAGAGGCATTGCCATTTTTCCAATCTGCTATGTGGGAACATTTTGGATTCAACGTTCAATAGGATGACGAGGGTAAGAAGACCGTAAACGAAGTTCAGTTTACAAGCATTGCTTTGCCACTGTTAGCTACTTGAGTGGAAACGCTTCCAACATGATGAAATAATTAGAACCAAAAACATTCCATTACCGTAACCCACAAACAGCGAAACATACTGAATTGTGGGCCCATTGTATCGTGGCATCCCTGCACTATAGTAAGATTATCGTATCTCCACTGAGTGAAACAGTAAAGATAAGCCATTTGCTATGAAAAAAATCCTCCAGCCTGAAGACCACTGTGTCTATTAGCTGTGTTGTCTATATGTTTAAAATATGTTTATGATAAGGCTGCTGCCTGCCATTTTGTTTAGTGATCAGACAGGTAGCTAGATAGTGGGTTCATATTTTGCTCGTAAACCCATTGGAAAATGTAAAAATAGCCTAATTCTTCAGCACTCAGAGTAAGAGTCAATGAATGGAAACGTAGCAAGGTGACCACAAAGCCTAAACCACTTCACTGACAACGTTCATAACATTTTTAATATAGAGTAATAATATCTAATTAATTTTAGTAACCCACTGTAGAGTCCTTATACTATTCAAGTATGTTTTTAGGTTTGGAGAATGGATTGTTAACTAGTGATCCAGTGACTGAAGCTAGAGTAGAGATGCTGGAGGAGGAGCAAGCAGAGGGACAGCCGGCAGGAGTTGAAAGACTGAGTGGACGGAGAGTAGTTAGACAGTGACTGAACCAACAGAGAGTCAGTGATAATCAAGATTTTGATTTGGGAGTTATAGGAAATACATCCTGACCCATGAGCATATACACTTTACGGTCTTAATGAGTGTATGTAGTTATAAAGCCTTTAATAGATAGGGACTTCATAAAGTATTTAATATTTTCACATTAAAATACAAATAATGTTTTGTTTGTTTTCTTATTACTGACATCTTTATCCAGATATTTTAGCCATCCTGTAGGAAAACATAGGGCAAGTGGTTTTGATCCTGAATAACTTGATTTCATAGGACATGGATATCTGTAAAACATCTAAAACAATGTGACATGTTATTTTGTTGATGGGCAATTCTGAGATCACTGCTGCCACAATAATTATATAAGATTGTTGCTACATCTAAAATGCTCAATGTGTAGGCAATGTGGATCATAGCCTGTCTGAGGCAAAAGTAGAGTTGCATTAAAACTGACCGTCGGTGACGGAATGCATAGTGATATTTCCATAGATATCCAGAACAGAAATTACTAAAATCATACAGAGGACTTTAGCTAATATCCAGACATTCTGAACAAAGTTATAAAAACATTGTGTTCTCTGGGGATCACAGCCTGCTTGACGCAAAAGTAAACTTTCACAAAAACCTGTCAACGATGACTGAGCCATAGTGTACATGTCTATAAATATCCAGAACTGAACTGAAATAACAAGAATCGTATTTACCTAATACCAAGACGTTCCAACAGATTGGTCCGTACGTTGTGTTCCTATGGCGATCAGAGCCAAAAGTAAACTCCACCAAAAATGGTCACCAACCATAGTGTAGGCTACATTTCTATAAATATCCAGAAACGTATCCAAAGGACAATACCATGACCAGCTTAGGTGTGATTCAAAGGGTTAAATGCCTTCACACCATGTAGCTGTCCAGATAAGAGGGGATGATATGTGTTTTATACAGTAGCCTTACGTAGCAGATATTGTCCTTGGTGCATTAATCAAGAAAACTATACGAGGTGGCAAGATTCTGTTTTGATTTTCATCTACATTAAGATGCAGCCAGTTATTGTGGCTGACATTGTACAAGTTGTGGATTGACATTGCAGAAATATTTAACTAAGTTAAGGGCATCGACAACTTGCATTTATTTGATTCCAAGTCAAGCACTGTCCATAGTTTGCAATGAAATAAAGTATGTCTATACCATAATACACTGCTTTTAAACAGAAAAGTGTGTATTAAGGGCAAAATTTGAACACATTCTAAAATTGATATTAACTACAGAAGATTATGCGATTAATCGAGATTAATTATTTTAATTGTTTGACAGCACTAATTAATATACAATGTATACACAAGTCATAATTCTCTGGGCAAATGTGGTGTATATATGGGTACGGTTATTACTCAGGTTTGTATACACACAAAGCTATAAAATCAATGGAGCTGTTTATACATGGTGCAGGTTATACTTGGGGAATTACAGTATATTTGTCAGTTATTCAAATCAGAATTTTTTTTTTTAAAGCATTTGACAAAACAAGATACTGTGACTGGAGTAATAATTTTTTGGTTGCTACTTTAAATAAGTCCCATGGAATGTGCTTTCTGAACCAGATACACAAACGTGGTTATCAGCCTTCAAAGACTTCATACTTATAAAAACATGTTTGTTCATGGTTTGCTGTACCATTGTACCATCAAAACCTTTTTTGAAAGCGTTAAAGCAAGCCTCAGTAACATTACTTGTAACATTCAGAACTAGTTTGTTGTAATCAACAGATTAATTTATTATCGAAATAGTTGTTACTTGCATTCCTACTATTAACTGTGTATTCTTTCATCCAGATGCCCAGATGCTCATTGTCCCTGAGGAGGATCATTGTGAGCAGGAGCAGAGGCCCAGTCTTGGACAGGAAGACTCATATCCTGCACACATTCAATGGGAACAGGAGCTCTTAACCAGTCAGGAGGGAATACACCATCAACGACTGAACTCTGACATCACAGATTTATTTTCTCCTCTCTGTGGGAAAGGTCACTATGATCAGAAACAACCAACGCCCTTACTAACACCCAGAAGAACTGAAGCGATTGACACTGACCCAGAGCAAGAGAGAGACTATGTATCAGAAACCAGCAGAAACTTTCAGCCCATCTCTGTAACAACTCCAGAACCCTCTGCATCTCAGAATTGCATCAGTGGATTTATTGATACAGTACCGAGTAGAGGACTGCTGTCAGCATTGGGGTTAGTACGGACTACCAATGTTCAAACAAGCGTTGTAGGCCGTAGAACCAAAAGATTACCACACAAGAAAGTACAATGTCCCAATTCGAGTGCAGTAGGAAGGAAAATTGCCAAATTACATAAGACAGCACAAAGCCTCAGTACCTGTGCTGGAGGCCGTAGGACCACAAAGTCAACCCTCAAGTCTGTGCAAAGCCCCAATACCAGTGCAGTAGGGGGGATGACTACCAAGTCACCTCTCAAGACAGTGCAAAGCCCCATTACCAGCATTGGAGGAACAAAATCTACCAAGACAAAACTTGAGTGTGTGCAAAGCCCCAATACCAGTTTTAAAGGCAGGAAGACTACAAAGTTACCCCTTGAGACAGTTCAAAACCCCAACAATAATATAGTTGGGACAAATACCAAGTCTCCACTTCTGACTGTGCAAGGCACCAATACCGGTGCGATGATTACAAAGTTACCTCTCAAAACATTGCGAAGCCCAAAGACCAGTGTTGGAGGAAGGAGAACTTCCAAGTCACCACATGTTCGAGTTGAGACAGGAGGACTACGGTCAGCACTACAATTAGTTCGGACATTGAGGACACGGATCAAGAAGGAACAGAACTCTCCCACCAGTCCTGAAGCTAGGAAAACTACGAAGTTATCCCACAATAAAGGAAGAAGCTCTCTTACCATTGCCGTAGAGAGGAAAAACCCCAGATTATCCAAGGTAGCATCACCCAATAAAAGTCCTCCTTCTCCTCATTGTTGTAAGATGTGTGGGAAGTCTTTTGTTTTCATGAGTTACCTAGTCAGCCATGTACAAAAAATGCATTTAAAGGATAAATACCATCTTTGTGGCGTTTGTGGAAAAGATTTCATGTCCACAGACAGTATGGTGAATCATTTGCAAACTCACATTGGAGTAAAGCATTTTTGCCACGCCTGTGCTAAAGTCTTCACTTGTAGTTCAAATCTGAAGGTACATATGAGGATCCATACAGGGGAGAGGCCATTTAAGTGCAAAGAATGTGGTAAAGGCTTCACTGTAAGAAAATCCCTGAAGGACCATGTTAGGAATCACACCGGTGAGAGGCCACATAAGTGCTCTAAATGTGGGAAATGTTTTGCATCAACAACTCATCTAAGTCGCCATCAGGAAATCCACACAGGAGAGAAACCATATCAGTGCAATGATTGTGGGAAAAGCTTCAGTCGGAAGGAAAAGCTGGCAGAACATATAAGGACGCATACAGGGGAGAAGCCATTTCCTTGCCCTAAATGTGGCAAATGCTTTGGTCTGAAAGGAAATCTTAACACCCATATGATTAGACACACAGGGGAGAAACCATGCAAGTGCATTGAATGCGGTAAAGGCTTCTCTTTGAATGCTGACTTGAAAATTCATATGAGGACACACACAGGTGAGAAAAGATACAAGTGCACTGTTTGTGACAAATCATTCACCCAGAAGGGATATTTGGCTGGCCACATTCTGAAACACACAGGAGAGAAACAATAGGATCAGTAATTTTTGGTACTATTTAAATCATATTGAAGCTTTCAAGATCATTCAGAATTAAAATGTTAAAAATGTTGTTTAATGTTTTCTGGTGTAACAGAAAATGGCAAATCATCACCACAGTACAAAAATAAGAAATCACACACCATGTAATTTAGTGACTTATTCATGAATCATCTGTTTTGTTAAAGGCTAATGAATTGTATGATTTTAATTTATAAATTTCAGTATGATTTCATCTTATGGAGTATTTTTATGTTTCATCTTTATTTCTATGGCTTGACATCCAGGTTTAACCTTTGTTGGTTTTTGTTCAATTTTCTGTGTGAATCCTTTGTAGCTTTGTGAACTACTTCCATGAATAAAGAAAAAGCATAAATCTTAATTTTGCATTCTTGCTACAGAAAACATGGAATCTAAAGTGTTTAATAAGGTCTTCACTCTTTTCTGGCAGTGGTGCATGGGCTTTTCAACCAATTCATTGCTTTTTAAAGTTGGTCAATTGGTCAAGGTTAGATTCAACAAGCACATGTTCATAAAAAAATTGTTATAGCAAGTGATGACTATTGTGAAAGGGATTAGTCTTTTGCTTCAAATTATTTTGTTAAACATACTATGGGATGGTTTCACAGACATAGAATAAGCCTGGTCTAGGACAAAAAAACTAGCTCAATGGCGTTTTCTATTGAACTCGTTTTTTTTGTCCTAGACTAGACTTAATCCGTGTCTGAAAAACCGGTCCCAAAAGATGGGCAGGACAGAAGTACTCAGGCAACATCGTATTAAACTTCAGAGGAAAGGGCCGAGTGTCTGCAGGTTTTCGCTCTCACCTTGTACTTCATTGATTAATTAGGCCTCTCATTGGTTAGTTTCTACCCTCACCTGGTTGTTTAGGTCTGAAGTGGGAACCAATTTATAGGAAAAACCATAAACCTGCAGACACTTGGCCCTCCGTGGAACCGGTTTGACACCCCTGCCCTAGACAGACACAAACCCCTTCACTCCCAACCACACAAAATCTCCCTGCCAATCTATGTCCACTCCTTCACTCCAACCGCTTCTCTGACAAGGGACTAGCACGAAACCCCCAACTATCACAAGATGATCTTATACAGTAAGCACAACAGCAGTACTCTTAAAAATGCCATAACTTTATCAGTTCAAAACCCAATACATGTCTTTCTCCAATTGCATAGTCTTTTATAAAATTAAATTTAAAGATGTGTAAATCTAATATCAGCTGACTAAAAGCTGTTGTCTTTACTGGGTTTTTGATTCATTAGAACAGTGTTTCTCAATCCTGCTCCTGGAGGCACCTTGCCCTGCATCTTTTAGATTTTTCCCTTTATCACACCTGATTCAAATGATCAGCTCATTATCAAGTCCTTGCTGAACTACATTGGGTGTGACAGAGCAGGGAGAGATCTAAAACATGCAGGGTGTGTTGCCTCCAGGAGCAGGGTTGAGAAGCACATGTCTACTTTTTGAATGTTTAGCTTTTTAAAATAAATGTTAACTGGCTAGGCACCTTTTTACAGTACTACACTTCGACAGGAGTGACTACATACAAGTGCATCCCAAAAAAAAAATCAGGGAAATGTTTTGTGGAATTCAGAACATATTTTCTAGATTCAGTACAGAGAGTGAAAAATGTCAAGCCGGTTGTTTCAATCTTGATCACTGCTTACAGCTTATGGAAATTAAATATCCGGTATCTCAAATGTATTAGAAT
Organism: Esox niger; assembly: GCA_016801105.1. NCBI lineage: Eukaryota > Metazoa > Chordata > Actinopteri > Esociformes > Esocidae > Esox > Esox niger. The sequence goes on from JACXGJ010000743.1 coordinate 9,541, forward strand.
AAAAAATTTATAACACAGAAATGAGAAGAGCTAATCAGCTCATTAACTCAAAACACCTGCAAATGTCTCTTAAGTATGTTAATTTATGCATTCAATACTTGGTCGGTGCTCCTTATGCACAAATTACTTCCTTATGCACAAATTACTTTTTTTCAAATTACTCTTCGTAAAGCTTGTCAGGAGAAGGAAGCATGAAGTGCTCTAAAATATCCTGGTACATGGCTGCATTGACAATGGACTTGATAAAACACAGTGGACCAACACCAGCAGAAGACCTCGCACCCCAAACCCTCACTGACTGTGGAAACCTCACACGGGACTTCAAGCAATTTGGATTCTGTGCCTCACGACTCTTCCTCCAGACTCTGGGCCTTTATTTCCAAATGAAAAGCAAAATGTACTTTCATATGAAGAGAACTTTGCTTAGTGATCCTACGCAACGGTACAGATCTATTTCTCCTTCGCCCAGGTAAGACTCCTCTGACATCTCTGGTTCAGGGATGCGTCACACCCATTTCCTGGACACATCTGTTGCTCTTGATGTACTGACTCCAGCCTCAGTCCACTCCTTGTGAAGTTCCCCTAAGATCTTGAATCGGCTTTACTTGACAATCCTCTCAAGGCTGCGGTCATCCCTATTGCTTGTGCACCTATTCCTATCACACTTTTCCCTTCCAGTCAACTTTCCATGAAAATGCATGGATTCAGCAATGTGAACTGCCAGCCCTTTCAGCAATGCCCTTCTGTGGCTTACCCTTCCCATGGAGGTTGTCAGTGAGTGTCTTCTGGACAACTCAGCAGTCTTCCCTATTATTGTGGTTGTGTGTACTGAACCAGATCGATTGAAGGCTCAGGGAGTTAATTAGCTGATTAGAGCTATTCTCAGGTCGCCATTTCTGTATTGTACATTTTTTTATTCTAACATTTTGAGATACTGGATTTTTGATTTCTATGAGCTGTAAGCTGTAATCATCGAGATTGAAACAAGAAAAGCTTGAAATGTCTCACTTTGTGTAATTGATCTAGAATATGAAGGTGTCACTTTTTTATTTGTATTATCATGGAAAAATGCTGTTTATCTGCTTTATCTTCAGGGAATAGTTCTAACCTTTCATTTAGCTTAAAGTATTTTATTAAAAACAAAAGTGGGCAAACTATTGGCACCCCTGTATTTAGTACTTTCTACACCCTCTCTTCCAAAATTACCATTCTGATTCTTGAATGTTTGATTTTGTGAGAGAACACAAGTCTGGGGACTGGGGACAGCAAAGGCTTTATCTGAATATACATTGGTCTAACATTTTCTTGGGGTGCCAATGGTGTTACATCTTTTTCTTGATAAATACTTTTCTGAACAATTTCACCAGGTACACACACGCAGGGCATGGGTCAGTTGTGCTTATTGTTGGTAGACTGCCACCTTGACTAAATCCTTAAATGTGAAAAGGTACAATACGTCAATGTAACATGTTTAATTATACTTACATCGTAAAATATGAACCAAAAAATGTTTCACCTTTAAAAAAGTTCTAGTTCTTGAATTCCTAAAATCGAAATCAAACAGTTGCTTTAACTTGAATCATTCTAGCTATGCTTGAATACTAAGCAGCAGCAGAGTATTTGGAGACCAAGCAATAAACTGATCCAACAGAATTTGAGGTAATCAAATCACAAAATCATGAATTCCTTTTTTGATACTTCTCAATACAGAATATATTTTTATCCCTCAACCAGTTTCTTGAATGTTAAGTCATTTTTATTCTTTGTGCAATGGAAAACAAATTTTACTCTTTAAATTAACTGCCTTTACAAATCTACTTTTGCATCGCCTCAAACAAATCGGAGTGCCCATGCTCACCCGTGTCCACTGCTGAAAGCACCTACAATGGGCACGTGAGCATCAGAACTGGACCACGGCGCTATAGAATCACTTTTCCTTTTACATCACATGGATGGCCGGGTGCGTGTGCGTCGCTTACCTGGAGAACACATGGCACCATGATGCACTATGGGAAGAAGGCAAGCCGGCTGATGCAGTGTGATGTTTTGGGCAAGGTTCTGCTGGGATACCTTGGGTCCTGCCATTCATGTGAATGCTACTTTGACACGTTCCACCTATCCAAACATTGTTGCAGACCATGTGCACTCTTTCATGGCAACGGTATTCCCTGATGGCATTGGCCTCTTTCATCAGGATAATGCATCTTGCCACTAAGCAAAAATGGTTCAAGAATGATTTGAGGAACACAAAAACAAGTTCAGTGTGTTGCCTTGGCCACCAAACTATCCAAATCTCGATCCAGTCGAGCATCAGTGAATGTGCTGGACAAACAGGTCTGATCCATGGAGGCCCCACCTCACAACTTACAGGACTTAAGGATCTGCACACCTTCAGAGGTCTTATGTAGTCCATGCCTCAATGGGTCAGGCGGCAAAAGGGGGGCCTACACAATATTAGGCAGATGGTCACAAAGTTATGGCTGATCAGTGTGTTTACTTTTAGGGCAGTACAAGTTGAATATGTATTTCTGCATTTAGAAGGGTTTCATCACAAAAAAATTATGCAACTAGTTGTCTGCTGTGCACAATTACATTTATTTTTTCAGTTCCAGTGTGAGGAATGTGTTCTGGGGCAATTTGTCATCTGTTACCTAGGATGGAGAGTGATACTGATAAGAGGAATATGCTTAACTGGTTTAGACCAGACAAACATGCATTGATGAAATGTCAGTTATTTTGTGAGGGGTCACACCTTACCTATACAAATCTTTTTTTTTTTAATTGTGCTTCAGACCGACTCACTGATCTTGTGTTTATGTCATTCTGTCTATTTGCAAATATAATACATTGTTATTGTGTTAGAGCAGTGGTCCCCGACCAGGGGTACTAGGACCCCTGGGGGTACTTGTCCTCTCCACAGGGGGTACTTGAAAACCCTCATGACACCATAGGCTTACTAGTGAAATTAACATGAGGGGGTACATCAGGGGTACTCCAAGCAGAGCAAAATTCGGTCGGTGGTACAGTAAGTTGAAAAGGTTGGGAACCACTGTGTTAGAGTATTTTGATCTCTGTTTCACCTGCCATAGAAAGAAAAAAAATTCTACCTCACCTACAAGCTGTTTTCTGCCATCCTTGAAATTCAGTTTGCATTGTTACAGCAATGCTGTCTTTTAGATGATCCTATATTGTGTGTACATTTCCACTATAGTTTCCTCAGATCTAGCCTGGAGATGATATCCACCATTTTGATCATGTGATACACATTTTTATACCAACTTGTTCAATACTTAATGTAGTCAAGTGGTTAGAATTACTTTCAATTTCATTGACTGAGCCGGTTGGAGTCATGTCTAACCAGTTCATCAGGAAAGAAAGTTGGAAGTCTCACCCATTTGAGGTTTAGTTGCAGGTGGTTGATTTGGAACTGTGCTGTAAGCTGGTGTATGAGCAGTTGAAACCGGACACTTGTTTGGACAAACTGGAACTTTTTGGAAAACATGGATCCTGTTATTTGGCATTTGTTGCAAACTATGCAATTAGCTATATACAGTGAATGTAAAAAGTCTACACATCCCTGTTAAAATGCAATTTTTTGTGATGTAAAAGAATGAGACAAAGACAAATCATGTCAGAACTTTTTCCACTTTTAATGTGATCTATAATGTGAACAATTGAATTAAAATACAAACTGAAATCTTCGTGGGGGGAAAATAAATAAATTACAATTATCTGGTTGCATAAGTGTGGACACCCGCTTATAACTGGGGATTTGGCTGTGTTAGATTTAACCAATCACATTCAAACTCATGTTAAATAGAAGTAATTACACACCTGCCATCCTTTAAAGTGACTCTGATTAGTCACAAATAAAGTTCAGCTGTTCTTTTTTCCTGATAATTTCTTAGTTGCATCTCAGAGCAAAAGCCATGGTCCGCAGAGAGATTCCAAAGCATCGGCGGGATCTCATTGTTGAAAGATATCAGTCAGGAGAAGGGTACAAAAGAGTTCCCAAAGCATTAGATATACCATGGAACACAGTGAAGACAGTCATCATCAAGTGGAGAAAATACGGCACAACAGAGACATAACCAAGAACTGGATGTCCCTCCAAAATTGATGAAAAGATGAGAAGAAAACTGGTCAGGGAGGCTTCCAAGGGGCCTATAGCAACAATAAAGGAGCTGTATGAATTTCTAGCAAGTACTAGCTGTGTGCTAGATGTGACAACAATCTCATGTATTCTTCATATGAATGGGCTACAGGGTCGGGTGGCAAGACGGAATCCTTTTCTTACAAAGAAAAACACCCAAGCCTGGCTGAAGTTAGCAAAAACAAATGTTATAGGCCTCAAGCAAAAGTAACCTGTTAACAGATAAATATGCCCTGTTGTAATGCAGGAAAAGGAGAGACAGGACACATTAGTTGCGTTCGTTCAGCAGGCTGTCTTCTGTCTTTATTAACAGAATTTTACAACTTTCTTTCTCTTCCTTTGTAACAGACTTCACATCCTTCATATCAAACTCATTCACTTATTTCACAAATTTGCCATTCACATTGCAACACAAAATGATCATATTTTTAAACACTGAAATGACATAGTATAGTCTATGAACTTACCAATCTGGTTTTAAGTCAACCAGTCTCAAACATTACCAACATTTGTATAATCTTAATATGTTCTCTGACATTTACTAGCTGTAGTTAAGCATATTAACTTGCTTCTCTCTTCACCCTGCATAACACATTTGCCAAACCTTAATAAACAATACATTGTTACAACTACACACTTATAATCAATGTCAAGGAGCTGCAGTATAAATAAATAAAAGTACGACATTATGGTCGCCATCTTGTGACTTCGTTTACATACCAGAGCTAGCAAAACGACGCAAATGTATAGAAATACAAGTTTCTAACTCGAATAAAACACACATTTTGTGCCTCAAACCTTCTCAGATAATGTTCCAAATGGTTTTATTGTGCTTCAAAACATATCTTGGTGTTGTAACACACACTTACTAACCTGTTGTAATGCAGGAAAAGGAGAGACAGGACACATTAGTTGCGTTCGTTCAGCAGGCTGTCCTCTGTCTGAGGGACAGACGCCGTTGTTCCAACTAGTGCCCTCCTAACCTGGTCTCTTTAACCGAAAAATACATATAATTATATAATGACTATACATTTGTGGGTGTCACACAAACATCAAGTCTCCCAAAAGCAGGTGGGAATATGTGTTATGGTCTGATGAAACCAAGGTTGAACTTTTTGCCCATAACTCCAAAAGGTATGTTTGCTGTGAAAACAACACTGCACATCACCCAAAGAACACCATACCCACAGTGAAGCATGGTGGTGGCAGCATCATGCTTTGGGGCTGTTTTTCTTCAACTGAAACCTGGGCCTTAGTCAGGGTGGAGGGAATTATGAACAGTTCAAAATACAAGGCAATTTTGGCAAAAAAAAAAATCTGCCATCCGTTAAAGCTGAAGATGCTGTAATAAAATACAAAGGTGATTCAACAAAGTATTTGTTTAAGGGTATGCACACTTATGCACCCAGGTTATTGTGAGTTTTTCATTTTTCCCCTCAAAAATTTCAGTTGATTTTTCACATCATAGGTCACATTCAAGGTAGAAAAGGTTCAGACATGATTTATCTTGTGTGTAAACTTTTTTTTAATTGAAATTATAACTATTTACTCATGCATATTTCTGCAGATCTATATGTCTCTTCCATGTCTTTTCATATGTGTTGCAAATAAAACAAAGGTATCTACAAATACACACAAAATGGGAACAGCATTTTGGAATTTTAGACACATGACCTTTTTAAAAGTAATTTAAAGCAAAATAGTCCAATGTTTTACATTAAATGTGAAGTGACATTAATTATAATGTGACCTCGAAAAAAGTTCTATAAATTAGGTTTTTATATAAACAAAAATGCCCACAATGTCTATACCCCCTTTAAAGTGGTGATGTTCGTCTGTCCCATCTCAGTGACGCTGCACTTCGACATCACATATATTCAGTAACATCTTCTAGTAATGTAGCAATTGTAATATAATGTTGTTCAGTTACATGTATTTGTATAACATTTACAAGTGATATTTTCATTAATCATTTATTTTATTTATAAAAAAGTAGTATTAATCCATGTACCATGGATACACACAACCCTGTTACTAAAACATAATTCCCCCTTATCCCCCCATATGATGCCAAAAGCCAAGTCTCATTAATCCAGTGGGCTATTGCTGAAAAACAAGAATAACCAAATTGCAAATCAAAGGGAAGTGGAGAGCACTCAGGAGGACATTTTTAGCACACTCCTCCGAAGTACAAATTTCACACACAATGTCAAGCAGCAGTACCAATATACTGCAGATTCTTGAATAAGAGCCTTACAACCAATGGATGCCTAATTCAAATTGATTTCTCAGAAAATTACTGCTGCAACTATTGCTCAAGAGATACAGGCTGTTCATTTTGGTTCCTCCCACCTGCAACCCATCCTTCATTCTGGTATATTGTATACAACCAGTTATCACATCTGCTTCACCAGTGTGTCTCCATCAAAATCCAATGTCCACCTGTGCTCACTGCCCAGAACCTTGTAGCTTGATTAGCATCCACCAGAGAACACTGGAATTGGCATGTCCACCATTGGCGCCCATTCTCTTCACAGATGAGAGCAGGTTCACACTGAGAATGTGACAGACGTGAATCTAGAGACACCATGGGGAATGTTATGCTGCCTGCAACATCATCCAGCATGACCGGTTTGGCGGTGGGTCAGTGATGGTCTGGGGAAGCATATCCTTGGAAAGTCGCACAGACGTCCACATGCTAGCCAAAGGAACCCTGACTGCTGTTAGGTTCCAAAATGAAATCCTCAGACCCAATGTCAAATCTTACACTGGTACAGTGGGCACTGGGTTCCTCCTAGTGCAGGACAATGCCTGGCCTTGTGTGGCCAGAGTGTACAGGCAGTTCATGGATAATTAAGGTGTTGATGCCATTGACTGGCCCTAACTTTCCCCAGACCTGACTCAAATTGAGAACCTCAGGGACGTCATGTATCTGTACATCTGATGCCGCCAGTTAGTGCCACAGACTGTCCAGGAGTTCACCGATGCTCTGATTCAGGTTGGGGAGGAGATCTCCCAGTGCACCATCCACCATCTCATTAGGAGAATCCCCAGTTGTTGTCGGGAGTGCATACAGGTAAATGGGGTCCATACACACTACTGAGTCACATCATTAGTTGCCATGATGAAATTCACACAAGTTGGAACAGCCGGTGATTTTAACTGTTTACTTTCATTTTCAGTGTGAATTTAAATCCATCTACTGTCCTGTGGGTTTTCTCTTCAACCCCATTTGTTACTAACCTGGTAAAGCTTTTCATCCAGCTAATTATAAGAATCAGGTGTGTGAAATTCGATTTGGAGAGAACCAACAGGACAGTATATCTCCAGGAACAAGGTTGGGCAGCCTTGTTTTGACACGTACTTTACAATTATGCTTACTAACAATGTAATAAGTAAAAAAATATTAAATACAATGATTGTTTCCTGACAGTTGGTAATATAAAACAACTATATAAAGTCTCAAGTAAAAACATGGTGAATTATGTTAGTTGCACCTTATATTGAGAGTATAAAATGTATTATATGGAAAATATATTGTCTCTAAAACTAGTTTACAAAGTATTATTAAATGTTATTCAGACAACATAAAAATTGGTAACAAGGTTGCAAAATCGCTAAACGAAATTCTTGGGGGAAATGCGCTTGTAAAATATTAGCTTTAACAGCCTGGGGTGGGCAAATAACATTTTCTGAATGTTAAACTATGAAGGTAAAACATGCCGAGCCAATCAGGGTCTTCATGGGTATCTCCGCTTACAAACGCTGCGAAACGTACTACCGCAGACTGATATAAAAAAATCATTTTGTCACTGTTATAGCGATTTATTTGTGACGAAACTAAGCATCAGTATTTATCATTGGCAAGTGTTATGAATGAATTGCATGATTCCAAATATGAAGTTAATTACAATTATGCGCATTTCTATACAACTAAAAAAGTAATTCCACGTTTGCAAACCTTTTTTTAGAAATGTGAAAATCGTTTTTCCAATTACAAAAGTAATTCCAAGTTTGTCTAACCTTATTTACAACTACTTAAAGCGTGTGTCGCTTTGTGGAAAGAGCGGAGTAGCGCCACGGTGTTCCCTGCGTCACATACACGTGTCCAAATATGGTAATACCTTGGCAGACATCTTTCATTTTCTATCCGGTTATGTCGCTGAAGCCGGGACCACGTTATACCTTGCTGTTTGAGAAGACAGCTTTGGTTGCTCTGTTGGGCCTTTCACTTACAATATCCCCAAGTCTGGCGTAATATTGGTGATAGACGTTTTTGTTTTTTTAAGATGTCCAATCTGCAGCAGTTGAATGCGTTTCTAACCGAACGATTTACCTCGGTGGCGGTTGAGATATGCGGTGAAGTGGAGAAAACGCTAACAGTGTACCAGGAAGAAATCTCCCGTTCAAAGGAGGAAATCGATCGTCTACGAAGGCTGCTTCATATCATTACCCAACCGAAGATTAAATTACATAGAACAGGTTGTTGGCTGCTTACATTTGCAGACAGAATATGCTATCCAATAAATTACACACACATCGTAACATGTACTGTATTTCAGCGACGCTGGGAATGAGTTATCACCACGCCTTTATAGGCTAGTACTGTAGTACACCAGAAAGAAATGCGAATTTAATGCAGTTCGAATTTGTTATGGAAAATGTTTTTCGCGTTTCAGTAGTGTTTATGCACGGTTTAGAATAATCTTATTGTCAGCATGCGTTTCACTTGGACCGAGACCGCTAAAAGACCTAGTATTATATTTCCATTTTGGTTTGCCTTTCCTGATGCAAATGTGTTTTTTTCCCCATAGTTTTTATCCCCAAACACTAGTTTCAAGTAATAAAAAATGTGCGTGTCTAGAACAGGTTCTCTCAATCCTCTCAGACCACTAGTTTAACCAATTTCCTGTAGATCTTAAAATGGCACATTTTATTTCAGATAATCAAGGGCTTGGTGATCGTTCACAATCAAAAAAATACTACACTCGCTTCTACGACATCCATTCAGGTTATTGACCAAGTGAATATTTTTTAAATGATCTCCTTTCTCCCAGATGCCCAGCAGTTCACTATCCCCGAAGAGGAAGTTCACCCTGGGCATCAGCACAACAAACAGGAGCGGAGCCTCAGTCTGGGGCAGGATCCGGAACCCACACAGATTAAAGAGGAAACAGAGGAGCGCATGACTAGTCAGGAAGAGAAGTGTCAGGGGCTGGAGGCTGATACTAGCATTCTAAAATTCTCAGCCTCCTTTGAGAAAAGTGACTTTAGTCAGATCAATCCACAAACGTGCTCTCAGCTTTTCCACACACAAACATTGAAGAACAGAGGGCTGGATTTGCTCTCTGCTAGCACAACAGAAGAGATCAAAACAGAACCCAATGAAGATTGTTACAGGCTATCAACACAAACTAGTGGCTCTCAACCCCTCTCTGGAGCAACTCCTTATAGCTCTGTGAGTGCATTTAATAATTGTCAGCTGATTGACATGGCAGACAAACCATATCAGTGCAATGTATGTGGCAAATTTCTCAAACGGGAGAGAAGTCTTATTGTTCATAGGATGGGTCACGCAGGAGAGAAACCCTTTACCTGTCCTATATGTAACAAAGGCTTTGTTGCATTAGGAACTCTAAAGACACACCTGAAACTTCACACAGGGGAAAGACCACACCGGTGTTTTGTTTGTGGAAGGTGCTTCAAACTGAAAGGAGCCCTGACGGAGCATATGAGGATACACACTGGTGAGAAACCCTTTTGCTGCCAAGATTGTGGTAAATGCTTCAGTCGGACAAATGCCCTTACAAATCACATGCTGCAGATTCATAAGAAAAAGAGAACATAGGTGGGGACCTGTGGAGAAACTGAGTCAAGTCTGAAAAGAGGTAGACTTTCTATATGACACTCATAATTGCCTTTAATAAACTATTGTGAACAATAAGGAATAAACTGTAGACCAATTTTTAAACAAGAGTCCTTGCTCCTTTTATGAAGTTTAATGTCAGAATTCCTCCATTTATTAAGTGAATACTGAAGACAAACATTTTACTCAATTATTTAAAGCAAATTGGCTAAATAAAAAAAACATTTGGAAAAACTAATCACAGGATAAGAGGTCAAGCCTATTACATATCTGCCCTTTCAGCCATGCACCCTGTGTGACTAATGCCACATCAAACCTCCACAGTACTATTTCTGTTCCAACAATAATCCAAGGGGGATAAACAATAACTATGCTTCAACACAGAATATTACCTATAAAAAGTACACCAAAAAATAAATAAGTAGTCAATATTTATGCTGGGAATTCTACCAAAAGGCTTTTAGGGTGGAAACAATAGTACTACTTCAACAAGCATCCCATTTCTGACCCTTTTCACTGCTTTCAAAATTATAAAGACGTAATTGGTCAAAAAACGTATTAGTGGAAGCAAGATCAAAATAAAACAGCCTATGTAAATGCAGCTTAAGTAGCCATTTCTAAAATCCAAACAATGTGGCAGTGGAATCCACCAGAGAACACATGGCAGTACAGAACACAGGCTCGCCAGATTTTGGGTCTCATCTGTCCGGCCGGATCATACCCGGTCTGATTAGCATCATTGGCCGATGGGGGCGCATCATATGTGGACCAGGCATCATCTGCATGTGGACCATTGGTGGACGCATACCTGGACCTACAGGACAGAAAACATCAGACATCTTAGTGGATTTCATGCAGTATTTCAATAAATACAAATCATGTCAGAATGCAAAAAAGACAAAAATCTAATCTGAGTTCCAAAACTAGAAAAATCACTTGTGAAACCATAAAAGCCCATAAACCTTTAAGTATAAGACAGAGGTAAAACAGACCTTACTCAGGGTCCACAAAAAATGTATGGAAGTGGATAATATAGACCAATCAAAAAAGTAAATACAGACTACTGACACCAATCAAACAGCAAAATAACAAAGTCACCATTAAGTCAATGCATTGCATTGTTCACACTTTCTGACATCTTTTGTTGTAAACTGAACAAAGTCTCACCAGCTACAAGTCACCAAAAATGGGAACAAATCATTTCTTTGCTTGTCCAAGTAGAACAGGAAATAGCCGAACTATCTACATGCACAGCACTTCAATTAAGAGGATTTGGCTATTCCAGCCACACCCATTGCAGACAGGTAAGGAAATGTTTCCGACACAGGTTCCATGTCCAAAGATTTCAAACTGTTTTGGAGACAAGGGGAGTCCAAATTAGAAAGCGTAGGATTTACATGAAATGGGCAACAGTGTACACATTTGACCGTGAAGGTAGTATTTTATATATGGCTGTATAATCCTAGTTAGGATTTCAGAATGTTTTAGGTGAAAGTAAAGGAAGTCACAATTAGTTATACTTGTATCGTTGAAGTATTTGGTAGAAGGACAACATGCTCAGCTCATGATTTGTTTCAAAATCGTCATATCAGAAACATATGAGGATGACTAGGTGTATACTATTAAGGAGCAGCACTGGGGAATAGAACACCGTTTGGGAGAACACTGAGTCTATCCGCTAGGTATAATTTTTCCAACCATCGGTTCCAGAGGTTGAGAAAGGGAAACCAATTCTACATTTACCTCACAGTGGCCGTTACATAAAACAAAACACCAGTGAATTAATTTGACACCTAAAAGTGATAGTGTTACAAGCTTTCCATATATGACCACTAAACTAAAATGTTTGTACACAAAACGTTATGCAGTCATATTCAATTCCTGAGCCAAACAGCTTTCCATGGTGAACAAAAAGAAAAAGCAGAGATATGCGTGTATATATTTACCAGCTGTACAAATTGGCTATACTGACTAATTATGTCAAACGCTTGTTATTACAATTCATTTTTGAATTCATTCTGGCACAACTCGTTTTTTGTCGCATATCTCTTGCACACAAGTTATTACAAACTTGTTGGTATTCAGATTTCTGTTTGGTTAACCATAAAGTAAATTGTAATTGAGTAGAGTAATTTTGGTGGTGATAGTAATTTTTGTCAATAACTTTTTAATAAACCTGAGATTACAACGAGTTGCTTGAGTAAAATGCTTGATTTGGTCAATGATTGCTAACATATAAAACCAAATATTTAATAGAAGAAAAACCGTGCAATATTTGTGCACATTGCACAGAAATTAGATACACAATTGTGTATCATATTCCAGGATGGACCCAGTTGAAAATGTGGCCTGCACATCCTCAGAAGGTGGCATCTCAAGGTATAGATATTTGCAATTCTACACAAAATAATCTAGCATCTTCATGTTTTCAATATGTCTTTGAAAATGTAAAATAAGTCCTGTCTTCATCAAGTCGCTCATGCATCAAATAGGACTAAGAGCTCAATAACCTTAAGAACAGTGTTGTAAGCTGACAGACATACCAAGAAAATGCAATTTGTGTCCAACAAAAAAGTTGATGTCAGAAATTCATTTAATTTCTTTGAAGGCTATTTTCTTTTGAAGGCTATGGTTTTGTCATGGCAGAATAACAAGGTAAAATTTACAAAGCGGAAAAGCTTTATCTCATCAAATGTGAAAACTTCACCTGATAGCAATAACCTTAACAGCATAACAATAATTTTACCTCCAGGCATCATTCCATGTGGTGGTGGGCCCATCATTTGCATCATAGGTGGACCATGCCCTCCCATCGGGGGACCGGGTGCTGGTAGCATTCCTGGGCGTGGAGGGCCATCTGAGGTTTACAATTCACAGAGTAAAAATCAGTTCCTGAGATACCAAGTTTAAAGAGCTACATTTGACAAGATAAAATGTCCACCCAATACTAGTCTAACACTGTTGGGGTTGTCCAGTCTACTTACTAATGTTGGGAGGAGGAAGCATGGCTCCGCCTGGGGGAGGGGCACCAGGAAATGGAGTAGGGGGTATCTTCCCTGACTGGAAGGCAGCCGCTGAGAAGAAAAACACAAGACAACATGTTAACCCGTTGCAGCATTTTGAATCCTGGTTGGTGCTATTCTATACACACATCAAACTAAATTCTGGTCCTCAAAGCCAGTTCTGTTTCTTCATATCAACCTTCTATTCGGGGACACCATGTGCATGCAATTAATGATGAGGTACAGCAGAAAATCAGCAGGCTCCAGGCCCTGTACGGTAAGGGTAGAGTACACCGATATACACTATTCAAACCTTACCAATATTATCAAAATATGTGGGGCTTGTGATTCTTTTTCTGTCAGAACAAGCCGCTCCTGAAATACAATCATTTTAGCCATTTCCTTTTTTATCTGCTCACTTGTTTTATCTATGAGGCTCTGGGCCTGCTCCTCCATCCATTTCTGGTAGTAGTCTTTCACATTCTCTTTATGTTTTCGTCCACTACAGTGAGTCTTTCTCACTGAAGGCTGTAGAAGGAAAACATGAATGTGGAATGTTAATAAGCATGTATGGCTTGCCATTGTTACAAGGTTCAAAGATTGAAAATAAAAGGGGAGGCTTACCGAATCATGTGTAAGATACGTGTCACAGTAATCACAATAAAATCTGCAGGATACAAAAATGCAACTTAGCCAAGTCACTGAAAATCTAAATAACTGTTTTTTGCACTAGTTTGTTGTATCCAACCAATGTGTTTCCTTCACTGATGTCCCTCTGCATTAGACATGGTGAGCAGTATATTTAGATCACAAAAAACAAATTGTCATAATTCTGAAGAACCTGGCAATTTGCAGCAAGTCTATTGGACAAACAGAATGGAACAGTCATAAGGAATATAAAAAAAATATAAAAAAAAGCGTAACATAACTATAAAGCATTTGCCATAGAACTTAAGTTCAATGACATATATAGACTCAAGGCATTAGAAGGGCAAAGGGATTTACAAACTTAGTTTCTGCTCTTGCTCGCTCTGTGTGTGAACTTAATGATCATAGATCATGTGGTCAATGCAAAAAGCTCAAAGTAGGCACTCTTCTTGACTATCAATGGACAGCAAGTGTGATAGCCTAACAGATAATTTAAATAAAATGGTGGTTTCTTTTCAAACATGGTGTCAGTAATCTACCTAGACTTTTTTCAAACCTAAATCCAAACTGGAATCAATAAATGAATACCTTCCTGACAGAGTACATTTTTAAATAGACCAGGAATTGCACAGGGCAAGACTACACAATGCAATTCATTACATCTGTGTGTAGAATAACATGGCAGCCATTATTCCTTGAATATAACTTATGAATAAGCCTAAAGGCTGCTGCACGTTAACATGACTTTCATCCTCCAAGGCCACACATTTTTCTCTTTAATTGACCTGATTAGAAAAACACCATTCCCACCATGGTGTATAATAAACCTTTTTAAAATAGATCAATCATACCGTAGGTCAAAAGTTTTACCTGGTTAGGATACCAGATCAGGAAAAACTACACGCCCCAGAATGTTATTTTCGTCACACCACTAGGGGACCTGTTGTGTCCCCTTTTATGGTAACTGAGAAGGAAGAATGATGGATTATGTTAGGAATGAAGATCTAAAACAAGCACATGTATAGGCTATGTTTGGTTGTTTCATTATCCAAATACAATCCATTGCATTATTCCTACTAAAGTGCATTTTGTAATTTAATTACGCAAAATTACCAGAATGTAATAGATAAATTAGAAGTTGCCAGTTTACATTTTTTACTATGCTATTCCCATGATGACACTAACAATTGTTATCCCTACAACCAGTTCGGGGCACTGAGATGGTCATTAAGGCTAGGTTTCAGGACATAGCATGTACAGGTTTTACTAGACTTCTAAATGTAATTGACAAATCAAAGACCCCCCCGCCCCCCTTGACACGTTGGTGCACCGAATTGGTGGCATTGTGCATCCCTGGTCTAGATAAAACCTATTTGACAATTTACCACGAACAAAATATTCACAATGTCTGAAACCATTTATGGAGGCAAATTATATTATTGCCATGAGTTGGCACAGCTAAGTTTTAACCGATAGTTAAATATCGAAGCATAGCAAGCGAATACTAACAAACTAGCTGAAGTGGAATGAATGAACAAAATGGTGTCGTTCTCATTGTTAACAGGAAGCTAGCGAACACAGTAAACTAGGTGCCTAAACAGCACAAAATATACACACTCGAGTATTAAAATTATCGTTCACAAGCAGATGTCCTAGCGTTTTCTAAAAATCCAGGCTTGGAGGTAAGGCAGTGGTAAAAGTCTTGAAATAACACCAAAATGGAGGGATTCTGCAACTTACTTCGGCATGTTTTGATGTTTTGGAAGAAATGCTCGATCGGATAGCTCATTTCCGTGTTCTCACTCAATTGTTCAGAAATGTAAAAGCTAACTGAACATAGTTCCGGCTATACTGAAATGACATAAATAATAAACTGAAATAACAATGCCTTCCTAAAAACAATTACATCTTTTTCAAAGATTGTTTAAAAAACACATTAAAACCTAGCTAATAACCTAAAATCCCTCAATGGCTTAGGAAACGGACACTTATACGGGCTGGATTCCAATCGCAAAATAAACAGCCCCAAAGCACTCGCCTCACTTTGGGGTAATCCCCATCAAAACCAGATGCAGTTATGATTGCCATCTTCAGTCTAATTCACAAAAGCTGCCCCCTCTGCCCTTTTTTTAACTTAAGGGGATAAGCAAAAAAACTTTGCTCATTTACAGGGTTGCTATTACCCACCGTTCACTGACGTGGGTCTGTTACGTGCAATTTTTTGCCTGCCACTTCAAGAAAAACAATGCATTTTGTTAGACAAATGCCACAATTTGGCAGGGTACAAAACCGTTCTTATCGTTATTCAGCTCATTGAGCTATTTTCTGCATTCATTTTGAGAATTAAAGATTGTACTGCCACAGTAGTTGATGGGACCAAGACAGTGTTTTTTAACCCCCTGCACTTTTTAGATCTCTTCCTGCTCTATCACATCTGATTCAAATGATCAGCTCATTATCACGTCCTTGATGAGCTACATCAGGTGTGTTAGGGCAGGGAGGGATCTAAAACATGCAGGGCGATGTGCCTCCATGAACAGGGTTGAAAAACCAGCTCAACAGCATATTCTACTGGACAGAACAACTTTGGAGAACCTTTGTTTCAGCTAAAGCCTTCATTCTTAAAACACATCAGAAAAACTATCTTTAATTCAGTGACAGTCTTAGGGCCTAATCAGACTAAACATTTTTGTGGCAACAATCTAATTTAAATAAAATGAACATAAGTAAAATTATGTTGTATTTTCACTTTCAATGAGAAAGTGTTACACTCACAAGCTTGGCAGTAAGTTTGTATATACTGTATGTGAGAGGTAAAACCACTCCTCTGGCAGTGATTAGAACAACAATGACAAATGTCTAAACCAGTTCACAGTTGAAATCCACTATTAAAAGGACAAAGAAACAAAAAGTGGGTCTGACTTGCAATGCTGTACATGTAATATAATTTGGCCTACTTATCCATTCTTTTGAGTGAAATTGCATAAGCACAAAAATAATGTGATGCCTTATGGGAATACATTTTGCTTTTGGAGGCTACAACGTTGCAGCATGGCTGACGCAATAAAAAAGTCTCAAACCAAAAGGAGA
This sequence comes from Esox niger, assembly GCA_016801105.1. Taxonomy (NCBI): domain Eukaryota; kingdom Metazoa; phylum Chordata; class Actinopteri; order Esociformes; family Esocidae; genus Esox; species Esox niger. The sequence continues at coordinate 26,300 of JACXGJ010000743.1, forward strand.
GCTGGAGACTTTGAGTCAGCCAATGTTGCACAATAGCTGGAATGCAGATTTAAGGGTGTAACTAGCCCCTACAGTCTTGATCATCTTCACTCCCTCAGATTTGGGACACTTGGCAAGCAAGAACACAAAAAGGGAGCGCTGAAGGGAATTACTTTTTGGGAGTTATTTAATTTGTGTCTTTGTTACGTGTGTGCCTCTCTTTTCTAGACGGTGCGTATGCATGCCACTCTTAACTCTGTCCAAATTGCTAGCCCTTGGGCACATTGAGACTGTCAGAGAAGATTAATAAAGCTACATGTAACTGAGACTGATTTACAAATCACCTATCATCAAAAACAACAACAAATTATTACTCTTGGATTAATCAGTCAGTCACAGTTTACCCATGATACATTGCAGTTTTGTACTTCCATAACACGGCCATTGAATTCAGCCTTATCATTGAATTGTATTGCTTTCTCAGTGTGAGAAATATGTTGCCTCAGAGTGGAGATTACAAGTCTCTATCTAAATTATTAGTGGATATGTAATATTACAGGAGCAATACGGGTTTAATGTATTTTCATCTTTAATGTCTTTCATCCGTTTTTCAGTTGTTGCAGGTACCTGTCTACCTCAAGAGCCTCACCACTGCTATCCCTGCATTTCAGTTGCACATACACCTTTGTACATTCAATTTGCATCATTGCACATTTATAATTGCAATGGTTCCTGACTTTTATTTTTACAGCTGTTACACACACGTCTACCTCAGTGACCTTAGTGCTACTATCTCTGAATCCCAGTTGCTTAAGCCACTGTACTGCATTATTCCTTTATTTGCACATTTAGTTTTGCCATTTGCACTGTATTTGCCTTCATTGCATGTCTGCATATTCCACTTGTAATACACACATACTTACTTCTTGTAAATACTTGTACATTTTCTGCCCTCTATTTGTACTTCAGCAAATGCAGCTAGATGCTAACTGCATTTCGTTGTACTGTACTTGTACTGTTCAATGACAATACATTTGAGTCAAATCTAATATTGTTGGTACTGGAATTTGAAATAGTAACTTTCTAGTGGAGAGGGGTCAACAAGGCCTATAGTGAACAGATGTTTTGGGGGTGTGTGAGCTCTAAATGCATAGGGAATGTTGTGAAAATTGATGGCATGATGAATGAAGCATGTTATCAGGAAATACTGGCAAACCATTTGCATTCTTCTGCACGAAAGCTTGGATTTTCCAGCATAACCTTAAGCTCAAGGCCAAGTTGACCCTCCAATGGTTACGGCAGAAAAAGTTTAAGGTTCTGGAGTGGCCATCACAGTCTCCTGACCTTAATATCATTGAGCCACTCTGGCGAGATCTCAAATGTGCAGTTCATGCAAGACGACCAAAGACTTTGCATGACCTGGAAGCATTTTGCCAAGACTAATGGGCAGCTGTACCACCTGCAAGAATTCTGGGCCTCATAGACAACTATTACAAAAGACTGCACACTGTCACTAATGCTAAAGGGGGCAACACTATATTTAGAACTAAGGGTATGCAGACTTTTGAGCAAGGGTCAGTTCATTTTTTTTGTTGCCATGTTTTGTTAAATTATGGTGCCATTCTGTTATGATCTACAGTTGAATGTAAATCCCATATGAAATAAAAGACAGGGGATTGCCTGATCACTCATATTTTTATTACAAATGGTACATATATTACCAATTCTCCAAGGGTATGCAAACTTTTGAGCACAACTACAACAAAGCCTGTGGGGAATGTAACCACAGTCTGTGACCACACTGTGGGTATGGCCTTGTCCATAACAGTAATGTATTTTGGGTGTATTAGTAGTTAAGTCACTTGGCAGTAGTCTTTGAGAACGGCGATGGATTTATCTGCATCCATGACTTACCATACTTTCTTAATAGGAGCCATACAGTCTCAAAAACAAAGATATTTAATGGGATGGAACAACACAATCAATTAGAAAAGAACAGCAAATGATTTCATGCACCAGAACTAAACAGGTTATTTGTTGTCGTTGTGGCCATGGTCTTTATTAGAGTGCAATTTCCCACTTGGGAAATAGGATCTTCTGAAGTCAATGAAGACCGAATAGCAACAGATGACGTGTGGAAAGCATCCTCACACAGTGACGTCAGGTGACTACACCGACGTGAAACGTTGTTTCCCCCCGCCGCCATGCGTATTAAGCTTGTTGTTGGACTGGTTGTTATTATGACTGGACAAGGCCTCCGACTAAATTAGGAGAGTAACCCCCGACGCTACCAGGGGAAACTTGCCAATGGAGGGCATGGACATAGACCTGGATCCGGAGCTCATGCAGAAATTCAGCTGCATGGGCACCACTGACAAGGATGTCCTTATATCAGAGTTCCAACGACTGCTTGGGTTCCAACTCAACCCGGCAGGATGCGCCTTTTTCCTTGATATGACCAATTGGTGAGTTCGTGGATATAGGGCCTAGCCTGGCAACATTTTGCCCAGTGCTATACAATCTAGGTCGTTGTCATTTATTGTGGAGAGCTCTTCGTCCCCTTCTTGTTCGGGTAAAGGTATATACTTGTGTAGATTAGTCATTGTTAGGACATACAGCATTTTGGCCAAAAGCCTTAACGACAGAAACAGTAATATTACCAGTCTGGCTATGTCTAGTTTTTTACCTGCTAAAAACAAAGTGCTTACGGCAACAAAAATGTGAACATAACCTGACCGCGTTTCTTTTAACGAATGTGTAATTAGCTACTGTATATATTACTATTTTAATTTGTGGTCTAACTAGACGCGTGCGAAAACTTTCGTCAAGGGGCTCTAGACTAATGTACATCAAGTTGATTGCAGCTAGCTAGCGCGCGTGTGGTATGTGACGTAATATAATAGATTTATTTAGCGATCACGACTTAATCGTAAACGACATTGCCCTAATAAATGACACAGCAAATCTTAATGAGCAAGTTGTACATTTCGTTTTTTATTGGTTTTTGTTTAGTGAATTTTTTTAATAAATTGGATTAGCTACATTTTTACTAATAATTAGAAATGGCATTGGTTCACCCGCTGTTGTCACCGCCTGTTCCCATTAACATAGGAATCTACAGGCAGCGATCGGTGCATATTATGACTTTGAGAGTCCCAGCATCAACACACCATCTATGTCCTTTGTGGAGGATGTGACGATTGGTGAGGGAGAGTCTGTTCCCCCCGACACACCGTTCACAAAGACCTGGAGGATACAGAACACAGGTGGGGGTTACTTATTACGCATACTGGTTGTATGGCTATACCTATGATCCATGAAGAGTGAAGTAATTAAATAACAAATAACTTCACTGCAATAGTTGAACAGGAAGCTCCTTGCATGTTTTTGCAGTGGAGTTAAGATATATGTAGGCCTTACTACATAGTTGGTATGCTTTGTGTGACAAATATCTTTGTCCGTGTTTAATAGGTGCACAGGCTTGGCCACCTGGGGTATGTCTCAAGTACATTGGAGGGGACCAGTTTGGCCATGTAAACATGGTGATGGTGCGCTCTCTAGAACCCCAGGAGATCTCTGACGTCAGTGTGCAGATGCGCAGCCCTACGGCACCTGGGATGTACCAGGGTCAGTGGAGGATGTCCACAGCCACAGGACTGTTTTATGGAGGTAGGTCCAGAACCACACAAACATACTGTTATATGGAGGTAGGTCCACAACCACATGGACTTACTGTTTTGTGGAGGTAAATCCTAAATCACACAGACATACTGTTTTGTTGTGGTAGGTCCACGCAGAACCACGCAAACGTACTGTTTTGTGAAGGTAGGTCCAGAACTACACAGGCATACTGTTTTATGGAGGTAGGTCCAGAACCACGCAGACATAAAATAAATGTGTAGAAATTGGTCCACTTGACAAAATTTAAACACTCAGAGGTAGGCATGTCTTCAACCAGTTTCCATACAACCATTTAATCTTGATAAATTGCCTAGTTGCATTAACTAAAAAGATGTGACAGTTCGTTTGTTTGACAGGATGGGATCCTGGGAAGCAATGGTAGTGAAAACACCTTAATACAAGAACAACCATTACATCGAATTAAACTCAGTCATTCAGTGGCATGTTGTGTAGGCTGCATACTACGTCACGGGAAAGCATGCTGTTTGTTAGGCTATTCATATTTTTTGTTGAGATTTGCTTTAAAGGGTGTCGTAAGTGCACAGTGATAATTTCCAATAAGTATTGACAGTCTTTTCTTCTGGTTCCATATGATCAATGGTTAGCTGCTCTTTGTGGGGGGCTACTCTCTTATCCATAATTGTCTCATCGTAGAGGTCAGCCAAACTGCACAGTTTATGAATGTTTCGGGTATGGTCAGTATGGGCACATTTAACCTAAAATGGTGTAGTCATTCTTCTATAATGACATTATTATCACTAACTTGAAGGCCTGGATAATTTTGTAATAGCAAAAAGGTTTTATATGTACCAGTGGTTACAAGTATTACGTTTTTCATGAGCTGTTACAGAACAGCTTTTCCTGTTGACTCTAGCATTGAAAATGTTCTAAACAGAACCTTGTAATTGGGAGAGTTCAACATAGGTGGAGTTTTGGTTGCCTTGTGACATCACCATATGGGGAATTTAACACTGGATTGATTTTTTTTCTTGCCACCTTCCAATACCGGATAAGTTTATGTAATGATCTTGATAAATGGTGTACCGATCATTATATACACTATGAGCGATATGTATGTTTCTTGATAGTGCACCATGCTACCTCACTGAACAAATTATCTAGCTGTGCAGGTATGAGATGGGAGCTCTTTCTTTCCCAAATGTGAATTTAGATTATGGGCCAAGTTCAGTAGAACACAATAACAACTTGTTTTAGTTTCCCCATCCCTACTCAGACCACCGCCACAGTCCAGATGCTTTTTTTGTTTGAAACGTAGGTAACCCTTCAAATTGCAGCCAATTGTATCAGTCTGTGTGGAATGACTGTATACATTATGCAAGTTTCACTTTTTGAATGGAATTACTGAAATAAATCAACTTTTTGATGATATTCTGATTATATGACCAGCACCTGTATATATTGGAGCAATTTAGGTTTTACCTGTGCTTATATGAACAAAGAATGTTTTGACTCCATAACCACTTATTAAATAGACATGTGATAAAAAAGCTATTTTGAAAGTGTATTTTCATTCATATTTGTTGTTATGAATTTACTCATTATTTTATTGCAAGTTCGCTCACCGCATTTTGGATTTAAGAGAGAACAGAAGAGAGATGATGTGCATGTTTTGTGTTGTGCAACTCTTCACCATGCCAACTCACTTTGGGCAAATTAAGTACTATAAAAGTTGTACAGAATTTTTTATTTATTTTTTAAAGCAACGGCATTAGGTCTTAACTTTTCAGTACTAGCACGAGTGCCGTCTTCTCGACAGAACAAGTCAACCTTAACGTCTGTTTTGTGTCACTTTCTATCCACATAGACGTGATCTGGGTGATCCTCAGTGTGGAGGTTGGGGGCCTGTTGGGTGTGACGCAGCAGCTGTCCTCATTCGAAACAGAGTTTAACACCCAGCCGCACCGAAATGTGGAGGGAGATTACAACCCTTTTGCCTCACCACAGAAGACCAAACATGATGCAGGAGACAATGACAGCTTCAGAGACGCTGGAGGACCCTGGGAGGGGCCCCCAGATGCCATCCACCATGATCAAAACAGACTGTCTCACCATGCTGTAAATAGATCATCAAATGGGCTCCAAAATAATCTATCAGTAGTGACTTACAGTCAGGTATGTATATATTAATTTACCCTAGTTAGTTTGTCTCAAGAGAAACAATATCCACCTCACTGTTGTAAACATATTGCAAAAGTATTATCTCCATACATTATTATTATTTGCTAGAACCTGTTTAGATAGGGGCAATGGGGGGGAGGGTAATTATATACATATTAGTACAATTCATTTTTATACAGGGGTTGAATATTCATGCAAGCTCTTACAAATATTTCCTTACACCTAACCAATGTCACCATACTCTAATTGATTTTGATTGTTAGTGTTTTAAAAGAACAATATTTCATTTGTAATTCAGTAATACAACTGAGTTGATCAGGGTCTGAATACATTTGCAAGGCAGTATTACATTTTTCCGCTATGCTGAAAATAAAAACATTAATGAAAAGATTCACATTCAAGATTTTGTTTACCTTTTACGTTTTAGTAATTTAGGAGGTGCCCTAATCCAGAACCTTTTTCTGGAGCTGTACATTTTAATAGATCTAGGTGAAACAACCACATAGTTTAGCAGTATGTGCATTCTAATAATTCAATTATTTATCAGCAAAGATCAGTGATGGAAAGAAGACCATACAAATTGAGATGCCAGCATGAACAAAAGCGAAGTGGGACTGTGGATTAAATGAACCAGACAACAGGACATCTTGTTATTGATTATTTTTGAAGGGAAAATGGTCATGACAAAAATATTATGCACAGGAAAAGCATAGGACCCAACACTGGATAAACGAAAACAAAAACAAAAGGAATAACAAATACAAACATTACTAGATTATGACTGGTCCCAGTGTGGGGGAGGACACACACTAGCTCCTGTGGTGTATCAGCGTTTGATGGAGTATTATTGTAACTTCAATTTCCTATTTAGTATAAAACTGTGGAATTGAAGAAAATGCAATAACAAATTATATGACACATGCATGTCAGCCCTCAAATGTGTGTAAATGTGTTCTTGAGTGTACATTGATTCTGTTCATACCTAAGAACAAATCCCAAATAAGAAAACATTGGTAAATGTCAGAGTCTTGGTGGAAACTGCATAAGTGTGTTTCAAGAAGGAATTTCTTCTTTAAAATGGTTGGTGAATGAGGCCCAATATTTTTATTTTTGTTCTAAGCACTTTTTGTGGTGGATGCTGCCTTTGTTAGTGATAATTGTGAATTTAGTGTAAATAATGCCTGTGATTGAGTAGTGGTTTCCAACCCTTTTCAGTTACTGTACCACCCACAGAATTTTGCTCTTTTCTGAGTATACCGAAAGATAATAAGCCTGCAGTGTCATGAGTGTTCTTAAGTACTCCCTGTTGATAAGCCAAGTACCCCCAAGCTTCCTAGTACTCCTGGTTGAGAAGCACTGCAACAGAGAGTTGATTTATGTAAGTTTAGTTAATGTAAGTGTTTAGAAACATAATATTTGTTATCAATACCCCAAAATATTTTGTGTGATGTTGAGAACTTTTCAGCTCAAAATAATCTGAAACATACCCAAAACACATAAAAAGCATCCAATGACTTAGTAAAATTGTCAGGTTGATAATATAATTGCAGTCTAGGAATATGGTACTAATGTCTAAATGTAATACGATTTTAATAAAAACAATGCAATTGTTAGGTTCAGAGATACATAGATGCATAAGGTTTTTTCATGTCTAAATAGTAAAAACTAATTTTCACTTACCCTTGAATAAAAGCTGAGAATCAGACACAGTGCAACCCAAAGTCCCATTCTCAATTTTATCATAGGAGATAACTGAAGAGTTTATGGTTACTTAGAGATTTCTGTACACTAGTGGAACCTATACAACTTCAAGGAGCTGGAGAAGTTTTGCCTTGAAGAATGTTCAAAAATCCCAGTGGCTAGATGTGCCTATCTTATAGAGACATACCCCAAGAGTCTTTCTGTTGTATTTGCTGCAAAAGGTGGCTCTACAATGTATGGACCTTGCGGGGTGAATTGTAATGCACACATTTTTTTTTCTTGTTTGTTTCACAATAAAAAAGATGATATCTTCAAAGTGGTAGGCATGTTGTGTAAATCAAATGATACACCACCCCAAAAAAAGCCATTATAATTGTAGGTTGTAAGGCAACAAAATTGGCAAAAATGACTAGGGGGTTGAATCCTTTTGCAAGGTACTGTATTTTTCTCTGCATCTCATGTTTGTCAGTAACTGCCAGAATATGTTATTTAGATTCTCTAGTTAAATATAACAACTTTTATTACTGCGCTGTATTTTTATCTGGCATCAAAGTTAAGCCTACTCTTCACGTTTATGACCAACAACAACACACAGACAATTTTGCTAAAGGTTAGGGGTCAATCTTGCTAAATTCTCCAGTGAGCGTGATTTCTTTAGACCTAGACTAGGCTTATACTGTGTCTGTGAAACTGTCACGAAGAGTATTGGGGAAATTCCTCTTGTCAACAGAGTAGTAGAACTGCAGTAGTCTGGGGGTGGAGTTGACTTTAAAAGCCATTTGGATCCAGTTTGAAGCCCTGTCTTTAATGCAAAGGCATCAAGTACAGTCTTGCTCAGATGCCACTAGCAGTAGTGCAGTATCTGCTGAGTTGAAGGCATCTTTTGAGGATTTCAGTTGGGTAGTGTCCACTGCATGTTAAGATGTTTTCTGCTGAGTGTGCTGCACCCGTGCTGGGATAATGCACCAGAACGTTTGCTGAGCATTCAGTGCTTATATTTGCCTCTGTGAGTCATGCACTTTTGCATATTGTAAAATCATACACTGATTTCAAATTTCTAAATGTTCCCAGCTCACACCCAAAAACAATAGCATTCGGCCACTCATGCTATCGTTGTACTGCTGTCTTCTAATGCCCCAAGTGTAGATCCGATATTAATGAACAAATAATGGCCTCTCGCTTAGAGCACAGAATCGTAAAAACTCGGTTAATTACATTTCTCATTACACGTGTCCAATGTTTCACCTGAGTGAACTTTCACCGTCATCTCTGTTTGTGTTTACCATAATCTAACTGTGTTCTCTGGCTCTTCTCAGGGTATTCACGGCGCCTATCCGTTTGACCAAAGTTAAATGAGATGGCGCCCCAGGTCGGGAGGTGCTGAACAGACCTGGGCACGCTGATGCTGACCTGCAGGCGGGGGGCACCAGAGAGAGAAGGGACCTATTTCATACAGACTCTAGATAACTCTCTCATTTGCCAAACCACCGTAACAAAGGCTACAGTGACAAGGAGGCGGCACCTGTCCCAGTGACTAACCCCCCATCTACATTAACACCTTCGGGCCAAGATCCGCATGTGTGAGTGCTCCGTAGTGCTATACATCCTAAAACGACGTCATACTACTACTGTTTTTTTGTTTTTATATTATTTGTAGTTGTCAAGACACCTCATTGTGTAGGTACTGCTGGATGACATTGGCAAAGGGATGGATGTGTGTGTGTGAGCTTGATCGAATGAAATGTGTGAGAGTGGAGTAAGCCATCTAAAACTATTCTGCCTGTTGAGCAATTTTTGAATCACTACGTACACTGGACATTGTGCGGGCGTGTGTGCGTGTGTGCATGTGTGTGAATGGATTCCTTTAAAAAAATCTTAACATAAAGCGGTTGTTACTACTTTGATAAAGAAGTTGTGACTAATGGAAAACACTAAATAAAAAATGTGAGAAATTTGGTACAGCCCTGTGAATAAATTGCTTTGTAAATAATAATTGGCTGTACTCAACACAGGAATGCATCATTCAATGGTAAAGCTGGTTCTCTAGAGCCAGCAGGTGGTGCTATTAATTAAAAGACCAAACCAAACTGACAGATAACATCATTGAAAAATATACTTCACTTTTCCTCAATTGGGTGATGTATCAACATTCTAGGTTTCTGACTGACATCAGCAATATCAGCACTGTTGTTTTGTTTGTGCTGTTTTTCAGATGCCACTTAAAGACGTTTACATGTTGTGGTTTGATTTTTTTTCTGAATACTATCTGAATCTAGAGCTTATTTTCCTTTTGTCATTGGACAATATATATTCTTCTTACATGTACAGCACATTTATTCCTGTATCAATTCTCAAATTAAATTTATCGGATACATCCACTTAAAAGGACAATGATTTCAACATGGAATTATTTGTACTCTGCATAAGTCAATATTCCAACAAATTATGTTAATGATTGTTTACAAATATATGGTATCATTCAAGCTGAGTTTAAATGACGTTATGCGATCTGTTTGCAATTAAGAATGTTGTTTTAAACAATATTTAAATAAAATTACAAAATTGGAGTTTGTGACAGTTGTTATTCATAGACAGAGTCGAACTGACTCTGTTTCGTGTTTTTTTTTTACTGGTACTCCCTGTTGTTTTAGTGGCTGTATTTATCAAAGTCCCACTGTATGTTCTTCCTGAATGTGTTCACTGTACTGCCTTTTACTCTAGCCCCCCAAATTGGAGTCGTTTGCGTGTGTGGTGTGTGTGCGCAATAGAGATAAAGAGTTTAATTGCTTTCTTTTTGGTATTGTACAGTTTTAAGCAGGGGGTCATGGTAAGTGGAGAGTTTGCAAAGTCTTACGATTACCCAAGTAAAGAAAATGAAAAACCCTTTTCCCTGTGTGTATAAATTAACATTTGTATGATTAAATTAACACTGAAACAAGAAATATGTGGGACCATGTTTCTTATTTCTTGTTGATTAATGGACTTGCTTTATTAAATTGGGGTAGCAGTGCTAATAATTTTCTGGATTGGTTAGGGAGACTGTGGTAGGCAAATGTCAGAAAAATAACGGATTAATTCACTGACAGAAACAATCATGTGAAAAAAAATATTGGTCAAAACCTAGCAGTTCTTTAGTTGACCAAAGTGCCTTTTGCATACATTTGAAATATTATTAAATAATACAACAATATGAATCAATGTTTTAAACAATTTTGTTTTTAACTATGAGCCACATGGAATATTTAAAACTTGTTATTGTAATATGTTATGTAATATTCATGAATTGACTACATAATTGTTTGTGACCAAATACCTGCATGTCTTGCAGACTCAAGCCCACATAAATCCAAAATGTTATTCAACTTTTTATTTTATTTTTTATAATAGTCCAGCAATTCTATAAAAGCAGATCAATTGTTTCTGTTGTTTTTAACCATTTTGCTACCAGCATAGTTAGAGATATTCTGTGGAATTCTCATGCCCACCAATTCATCCAAGGTAAGGCAAGCTATGACAAGAGTAAGATATGCCATTGCCATTTTTGTGTAACACTGACTCTTTTTTCATTTGATCTAGTTGCCTTCACTTCTATAAAATCCACATTATTACGACTATTTAAATGTTGAAGAAGATGCTATCGGAAAGACAAGGCAATTTCAACATAAATGCTGATTTCTTACTAAATAATACACATTCATACCATTAAGGGAAGGTCTCAAGACAACAGGTGACAATTAACAATTTGAGGAGATTCTGGTTATTTTGCACCTGTTACCATCATCACATCCCTGAGGGCAGTAACTGTAACACGGGCAAAAAGTAAATCACTGGGTTGTGTGGTTGTCCCACCTAGCTGTCTCAAAAGACAAATGTACTAACTGAAAGTCTCTTCAACAAGATCGTTTGCTTGATTACTTACATTTTGCAGGGTTTGTATGTGTGATTATGGGATTGTTTATAATGATTAATAGGACTTGGTATGCTTAATATACAACCTTGTTTTCAAAACAATTGGGACGCGGCAGAATGTACAAATCATTAATTGAAAATAGTACAGACAACATATAAAATGTTTGATACTGACATATATTATGTTTTGGGGAAAATACATGCCCATTTTTAATATGGTGCCAGCAACACGTTTAAAAAAAGTTAAGTCAGGGGCATGTTTACCACTGTGTAGCATCACCTATTGTTTTAACAATACTCTAAAAGTGTTTGGGAAGTAAGGGGACCAATTGCTATAGTATTGAAATTGAAATGTTTTACCATTCTTGCTTGATATAGGATTTCAACTACTCAACAATTCTGGGTCTTCTTGGTTGTGCATTTGTGTTTCAAGATGTGCTAAATCTTTTCAATGGGATACAGGTCTGGACAACAGGCTGGCCAATTTAGACCCTGGACTCTTTCATTTTGGAGCCATGCTGTTGTAATACATGCAAAATGTGGTTTGGGATTGTCTTGCTGAAGTAAGCATGGGCTTCCCTGAAAAAGACATCACCTGGATGGCAGCATGTGTTACTGTATATATTGTTCAGCATTAATGGTTGCCTTCACAGATATGCAAGTCACCCATGCCATGGGCACTAATGCACTCATACTGTCACGGATGCTGGCTTTTGAACAGTGTAATGATAAAAATCTGGATGGTCCCTCTACTGTTTAGTCTGGAGGACGTGACATCCATGATTCCCAATAACTATTTCATATTATGATCTGTGCGACCACAGGACAGTTTTTGTTTATATATGGTTTCTTCTTTGTATGGTATAATTTTAAATAGCATTTGGGGATATAGCAACATACTGTGTTCACAGACAATGATTTTCATAAGTGTTCCTGAGCCCATGTGTCACGTCCTGGCTATGCCCCTAGCCATCTTCGCACTGGCTGCGGCCATAGTAAGGACGTCGCCAGAAGAGGTGCCTCTAGGCACCTCTATGTTGCTTGGGTCTCCCCAATTGGGGGCAGGTATTGGTTATTGCCTCCAATTGGGGAACCTATTTATGTTGAATGTTTGCCCACACTGATGTGGTTCATTGTGGCTTGTCAGCTGAAGGCTTTGCAGCCCTGTCAGTTGGTCTGCTTTACGTTTGTTGGTTTTGTTTCTTTCTTTCACCATTATAACATGGATTACAACGACCATTTTGCCTCTGCCTATCTGTCCTCGAACAAGATTTATGACACCATGCAGTGATGTCCACTACAAAATCGTGTCTGTAGCAGTCCTGCATGAGGGCCCGAAGATCACAGCCATCCAATATTGGTTTTCGGCCTTGTCGTTTGTGTACTCTGAAGTCTTTTGATTATATTATGTATCGTAGATAATGAGATCCCTAAACTCTTTGCAATTTTATTTTTGGGAAACATAAGTCTTAAATAGTTGCACTGTTTGCCCGCACAGTCTTTCACTGAGTGGGGAACCACTCCCCATCCTCACTTCTGACAGACCCATCCTCTCTGGAATGGACTTTTAATACCCAATCATTTTACCGACCCGCTGACCTAATTAGTTGTGTGATATTGCACCAGATTTAGTTTTTTTGTATTTCACAACTTATCCAGTCTTTTGTTGTCTCTGTCCCAACGTTTTTGAAACATGTTGCTGGCATCAATTACAAAGTGGGCACATACTTTTCAAGAAACAATAACATTTCTCAGTGATAACATTGGATTTGTTGTATTTTTGCTGTGATATGTTCAACTATTTTCAATTTAATATAGGATGTAAATAATTTGCACAATTTACGTTTTGCATTTTCATTTTAGTCATTTAGCAGATACTTATCCAGAGTGACTAACAATAAGTGCATTCCTCTTAAGGTGTCTTGGATAACCAACATCTGACAATCAACAGTTCTCTGTTCTTTGTGTAGTAAGAAAAGAGTGGGCCAAAGACTGACTGGGGTACACCAGTAGTGAGAACGTGTGGCACAGACACAGACCTGCTCCATGCAACATGGTAGGAGAGGCCTGCCAGGTAGGATGCAAACCAAGTGTCGCAGAACCTGAGACTCCCAGCTCTGAGAGTGTGGAGAGGAAGATCTGGTGGATCACTGTATCAAGTATCATAGCAGAAAGATCAAGGAGGACAAGAACAGAGGAAAGAGATGTTTTCTTTGGCAGTGTTTCTCTGTGACACAGAAGAGCAGTCTCAGTTGAGTAACCTGTCTTGAAACATTTGTTAGGGTCCAAAAGATTGTTCTGGGGAAGATAAGAGAGTTGGTTAGAAACAGTACGCTCAAGCATTTTAGAAAGATAAAGAAGGGGTACCAGTCAGCAGTTTTGGACATCAGAGGGATTAAGAGTGGGTTTCTTAAGACTGGGGTGACATGAGGTGACTTGAAGTCAGAGGGAACAGAGCCAGTGGATAGGGAGGAGATTATTAGGAAAGGAATAGTCTGGAGAAGGGATGTAGGGATAGGGTCAACAAGAGCGGTTGTTGGATGCCCCGGCATCATTAGATGCAGGCCTGTGTCTGAACAGAGGGGAGAGTAAGAGGTCAAGGAAGAAGGTAGTTGTTCTACACTGACACTGGGGCCAGAAGCCTGAACTGGTTGAGGGAAATCTTGTCAAACGTCCTTTCCAAATTGTTGGCAAGGTCATCTGCCGATAGAGAAGAAGGAGATGGTGGAGGTGGGGGGATTTAGGAGAGAACAAAAGGTGGCAAAGAGTTTCCTGGGGTTGGAAGCAGATGCATGCAAATTAAAGTGATAGAAATTGGCTTTAGTAGCAGAAACAGGAAGATAAGGTAGAGAGAAGCAAATGAAAGTATAAAATGTTGTTTTCTTCCTGTTTATCTTGGCAGCCTGCAGCCTTGTTCAGTTTGCTCTCAGTGAATCAGTTAACCATGGAGCGGGAGGGGACAAGAACATTAAGCTTTAGTGGATTAGTGATAGTAGCAGGAATTGAAATGAGGATATGGAAATAGAGAGACTCCTCTTAATAAGAACACCTGTGCCACTGCCCCATTGATTGAATCTTCTCAGGGATAGGGATAACACACAGTTGGATGAAGAACCTGCGGCAGGCGTAGCAGTGTTTTCTGGGGTGATCCATGTCTCTGACAGGGCCAAAACGTCAAGTAATTGAAGGGCAGCATAGGCTGAGATTAAGTCTGCTTTGTTGATTAAGTCTGTACCTACTGTTTTCAATTCAGCCTACTGGATGCACATGTAGGCCTATAACTCCAATCCCTCATAAACACAACAGGGTAAAGATTACACAGGAAAGCTTGCACTCCCATCTGGCGTATGGTTAAATGATTGGTAAGCCTCAGTGATAACAATTCAAGAAGGATCCGTCTGGGTGTGGGTCCCCATGACAACCTCATAAAGGACTAGCTAACATCTTGTACTGAATTTAATTCAGTTTAGCACTTTTTTAAATGAATGAATAAATATATATATATATATATATATATATATATATATATATATATATATATCGGCCTTCATGTTTCTCAACTGTTAAATGGTGGTATTCTGGCATGTTTGATCAACCTATTTGATTATGCGTATCTTCTATCTGCTCATACGTGCATGCTTGGAATGGTCTATGTTTGCAGGATTGGGCATGTTTGTGCAATGCAATGCCAATGACACACTTCACAGCTGTTGTTTCTAAATTGAGGAAATGGTTCATGGAAATTGTTTAATTTGTTTGATCAAAGAGATAGCAGTGGTGTAACGACAATGTTAGGGTAACATTGTATCTTAACTGCACTGAATGAAAGTGATAAAACAATGGTTTGCTATAAATTGTCAATGAAAGGTAGCAAAGTGTCGATGATGCAAGCATGTGGTATGAAGCGATGGGAGAGAAGAAAGTGTTCATCTTTGCCACATTTTGTGCAAATTCCCTAAAAAACGGTTTTGTATTGGGAGTCAGGTTGGACAGTGTATAAGGAAGAATTAACTCTATCTCCCCCAAAAATATTTGTAGATCATTCTTTTGCAGTAAAACATCTTGAATAATTTACTAGGTTTTAAAGGTGAATTGGTGAATTTCACACATCTATGGCTTTTTAGATCAAAATGAGTCTGTGTATGAATAGTCTAGGAGTTTTTTGAGCCATGGGGAGCAGAAAGGAACTGTCAAAAGACCTGTGTAACAAGATAATGGAACGCCTTGCAAATGCCAGTCAGTACTGTTCAATCACATATTAAGTAGTGGAAAAGCCGGGGTTCTCTTGATAACAAACCAAGGTCAAGTAGACCAAAAATATTTCAGCCAAACTGCCAGAAGAATTGTTTGTGATAGAAAAAAAATCTGGAGAAATACAGGCTGCTCTGGGAAAAGACGGTGTGGTTGTTTCAAGGAGAACAATTCGACAATACTTTAAAAAAATCAGCTGCATGGTGGAGTTGCCAGGAAAAAAAATCTGGTTACAATATGCCTGACAACACCTTAACATACATCACAGCTTCTGCCTCAGCGTAATTTGGAGTGATGAATTTGGTCACAACCATAAGTGCTATTTTTTGAGGAAAGGTCAACAAGGCCTATAGTGAACAGAATACCATCTCCACTGTGATGTGATGTGGTGGCTCACTGAATTAGTGGGTTATAAGAGAATCTTCTGAAAATTTGCTATATACATTGAATTAATAAAACATTTAAATATAGGATTTGATGACATGTAAGCATAAATTGCTTAACATGTGTGTGAATATAATATAATGTTTCACCATGACATTTTTTAACATTCATTTGTGCTTTTTCAACACAGTTTAATTTGCATAGTGCTTGCACCATATTTAGTAATAGGAGAAGGAAATCCCCTTCAATTGCGTCTATAGACATACATTTTGTCGGGTCCTTGTGAAAATTAATTAAGTGAAGGAGCAAGAACATTTCATCATCCCATAACCGAATAGTACCCGGTTGGAACTGTGACAACTTGAAGTTTCCTCTCCTAAATCCAGCCATGAGAATATTATTCTGAAGCAAGGTTTTCTAAAGGTTAAAAGAGCAACACCTTTTCTTCCTATAGTTGAAGCAACTGCCATGCAAATTTCTTCAGATAGATGGGATCTCAGCAGAGCCAAAAACAAACAGAAGAGGGTTAGAAGGAGCTCTGCCAATCAGCACAACCGAGATTTTTTTTACTCATTGTGCCAAAGCAGTGGTTTGAATTAATTTTGGCATTTTAGAGTGGCGTTCCAATGAAAGATATCATTTCACAGACATGTTAACTCTGAGCCCCTGCGTGTAATATTCAAGTGGATAACCCTTTAGAATAACTTTCCCTTACACCAAAGCTTACTTTAACTGCCACTAAAACAATCATAATCGTAATTCTTAATTCTTAACCTTAACCTAATATTAACTTCTAAACATAACCCCTAAATCTTAAGCCAAAAATAATCTTTTTAGTTTGGAGACTGGCCAACCACTTTGTGATGTTTTACTGCTGTCAAGTCTGGTTAAACAGGTATATGTACATGTCCTTTTTTGCTCTATCTTCCCCTCTCTTTAACATTAATAACAGATCTAGAGAAAGGAAGCCATCTTGCATGGCTCCTGTGATTATTGTAGGTGTAAAAAAGCAGGACCGGTGTGGGTTTGTATTGGTGTGTCTGTTAAACAATACAAGCACATGTCAGGCCAGTCCATCTAAAGGCCTCTATCTAGCACTCCCTATCCATATCTAATAATTACTCCTTTCACATAGTGGTTGTGTAAAGATACCTACTGTGTATTCAGCTCATTTTTATGTTACAGACTTATTCTAAAATTATTTCTTTCCCCTCAGCAATCCACTCAAAATAAATAGCGAAACATTTTTTTTTACATTTACATGAGTATTCAGACTCTTCACTATGACACTCGGAATTGAGCGTAGGTGCATTCTCTTTCCATTGATCATCCTTGAAATGTTTCTGTAACTTCACTGGATTCCATCTGTAGTTAATTCAATTGATTAGACATGATTTGGAAAGGCACACACCTCTATATCCCACAGTTAAGATCCCACAGTTGTCAGTGCATGCCCAAGCAAAAACTAAGCTATGAAATCAAAATAATTGTCTGTAGAGTTCAGAGACAGGATTTTGATAAGCAATGGATCTGATGTGATGTTCTTTTACTCCAAGAGGAAAGAAGTGTTGAACAGCCTACACTATTACTAGAGCTGGTCGCCTGACAAACTGAGCAGTCAGGGGAGAATGGCCTTGGTAAGGGAAGAAAAGATTCTGACAGAGCTCCAGAGTTCCTGTGTGGTGATGGAAGAAACTTCCAGAAGGATAACCATCTTTGCAGCCCTCCACCAATCATATAGAGTCACCAGATGGAAGCCAGTACTCAGTAAAAGGCACATGATAGTCCACTTTGGAGCCAAACAACACCTAGAGGACTCAGACCATAAGACAAAAGATTCTCTGGTTTAGAGAAAGAAAGACTTTTCCTCATCAAACTAATAGAGTTTCTGCAAAGAATACGAGAAACTCCCCAAATACAAATGAGCCAAGCTTGTAGTATGATACCCAAGAAAGCTGTGATCTTAACCAAGGTGCTTCAACCACGTACTGAGTGAAGGGATCTGAATATTTATACTACCATTTTGGGTCGCTTAGAAATTGAAATTACTTTGAATAAAAACTATAGCAAAATTAATAGGAAATACAATCATTGACAGTTAGAAAAAGTGACTTTCAATTTAAATAATTATTCTGTCTTTTAAACGTTGCTTTTGTTGAAGAATCCTCCATTTGCAGCTAATACAGCCTTGCAGACTTTTGGCATTCTAGATGTCAGGTTGTTGAAGTAATTGGAAGAGTTTTAACCCCATGATTCCTGCAACACCTCCCACCTTTGCTTGGGGTCAAATCAAACGCTCTCCACAGGGTATGGCATAATGTTGCAAAATGGAGTGATAGCCTTCCTTCTTCAATATCCTTTTTACTCTGTACAAATCTCCACCAAACCACCCCCAGATCATCACATTACCTTCACGATTCTTGACGGATGACGTCAAGCACTCCTCCAGCATCTTTTCATTTGGTCCGCATCACACAAATGTTCTTTGTGATCCGAACACCTCAAACACATTTTTTCAATCTTCCTCTGTCCAGTATAAGTGTTATTTTGCCCAACTTAATCTTATCCTTTTGTTGGCCAGTCTGAGATATGGCCTTTTTGCAACCCTGCCTAGAAGGACCGCTTCAGGAGTCGCATCTTCACTGTTGATGTTGAAGCTTGTGTTTTGTGGGTACTATTTAATGAAGCTGCCAGTTGAGGACCTGTGACGTGTCTGTTTCTCAAACTAGACAATCCAGTATATTTGTCCTCTTGCTCAGTTGGCCACTGAGGCCTCCCACTCCTCTATATGTTCAGGTTAGAGCCAGTTTGTGCTTTTTTTCAAAGGGAGAAGTACACAGCATTGTATGAGATCTTCTGTTTCTTGACAAGTTTTCATAAGGAATCATTCTCAGAACAAGAATGGACTGATGAGCTTCAGAAGAAACATCTTTGTTTCTGGACATTTTGAGCATGTAATCGAAACCACAATTGCTGATGCTCCAGAGACTCAACTAGTCTAAGTCAGTACAACCGTTTTCAGCATTGCAAATATAAATACAAAAATATTTTTTTATGATTTAATAGCCTTCTAAAATTATACATTTGGAATAGCAAACTCAACGTGCCACTGGTACACAGGAATGATGGTTGCTGATAATGGGCCTCTGTAGGCCTATGTAGATTTTTCATAAAAACTGACCCATTTCCAGCTACAGTAGTCATTTATATTAACAATGTCTACACAGTATTTCTGATGAATATAATGTAATTTTCATAGACAAACATTTGCTTCTCTTTCAAAAACAAGGAAGTGACCCCAAACTTTGGAACGGTAGTGTATATAAATGCATTTAAAAAAACTGCATTTGGTTTATCATTACGTCATTAATGTCTTATTCAGTTTTAGAATAAGGCTGTAACATCATTGGAAAGGTGAAAGGGTCTGAATACTTTCCTAATGCACTGTATCTCACATCTTCAGAAACTACAGAACAGAAAACAAACTGATTACTTTTTTAATTTACATTTGTGCCAATAAGAACAACATTTACAGAGAATGGAGACAAGCTTCAGATGCAGAAACAGAATTGGGGAAAATAAGAGGAAGAACAACTACAATGTAATTATTCCCTTTGTTACTTTTTTCTTTTTTTCTTAATGTCTCCAAAATACCCACCCATGTAATAGTACAGAGCACATGAGATGGGAGAGGGTGGATCAGAGGGCTGCCGCTGTGCAGCGCCCAGTTAGCAGTTTTGGGTGGGTTGAGTTCTTTGCTCAGGAAATAATTGGCAGTAGATGAGATATTAATGCAAGCAACCATGGGAAGCAAGAGTTATTGAAGTTCCACACTAATAACACTAATCACCCCAGTAGTTAAGTTACAGTGTACGTACTTAGTAACAATGCAAAACCATTGTATCCACTGAAGATTAACAGTTTTTAAGGTGTTTCTGTATGTCAGTGACATTTTGCCAAATATATGTATGGTTAGATATTCTCAAATGCTATACCAAAAGCAAACAAATTCAGAGATATTAAAGATATCTTAATAGTTATCCAGTACATGTGGAACATGTACAGTCCCCTTGTGTTTTAGACTTAATTAATAAAAATAAAAAAATGCAACAGTCTCTGCACAATGCCCTATAATATGAACACCAAACCAAGTGATGTTTCTGAAAAGTTATTGAAAATGAAACCCTTAAATATCTCAGATAAATAAATATTTTGAATGTCTTTATAGGGCGCCAATATTCACAGTGCATTTCGGAGCAAAGAACAAACAATAAAGCCCAAGGAATGCATTGTAAACCTCTGAGATAACTTTGTGTCAAGTTATAAATCTGGGGAACATTATAAAAAAAACTTGATAAAGCATTGAAAGTTCCCAGGACCAGAGTGGGCTCTAAGTTACCGAGCACAATGGATCTTGGTCAAGGGAGGTGAGCAAGATCCCAGTGGCTACTCTGTCAGACCTTCAGAGTTTCTCTTTAGAGACTGGAGAAGCTCACAGAAAGACAACCATACTGCTCTGCACCTGGCTAAAACCCTCCCTGTGGTTAAGCATTGTGATGGGAGTTTCATGCTCTGGGGATGCTTCTCAGTGGCAGGGAATGTGAGACTTGAGGGAATGATAAAAGGAACAGAATATAGAGTTATTTTAAGAAAACCTGATCCAAAGCCCACAGCAGCCCATAGCAGTCTGGGGATAAGGTTGGTCTTTCAGCATAAAAACCCAAAGCACACAGCAAAGAGAACTCTGTAGAGGTCTTAGGAGAAGGATTTGAATATCCTTCTATGAACCAGCCAAAGCCCAGACAAACCAGATTTGAACATCTGTGTGGAGATTGCAGTACACAAAACGCTCCCAATCCAATCTGACAGAATTTGAGAGGATATGAAAGGAAGAATAGAGGAAACTGACAAAATCCAGGTGTGCAAAGCTAGTAGCAGCATACCCAAGAAGTCTCGAGGATGTGCAAAAGGCATTTCTACAAAATACCAAATAGAAGGTCTGAATATTTCTTTACATAAATTTTATCTGTTTTTTTCCATTCAATTGGCACACATTTATAAACGTTTTTTTTGCTTTATGTGTTATTAGATCCAGATTAATGGCAAAAATCGGAATGAATGTAATATTTTCTAAATTCTGTAAAATCTGTATTTCAACAAAATGTAAAGTAAGTGAAAGGGTCTGAATACTTTCTGATGGCAATGTACATCTGAACATTTTAAAGAAGCTGTCTACAGCAGTTACATTCATTTTTCATTGTATAAAGTGTACAAAGATAAATTACTGTTCCCTTTATAATGATTTTCTTTATATTATTAATTTGTCAAGAAATTGTTATTCATTTCCATGAGCCTAGATTTGTGCAATAGTGGTTTCTTTTTAAGAAAATCCTTAATCCTCAAAAATGTTTTTCTTGGGGTTGCCATGTACTGATGGCATTCCTGCAAAATGCAAACCAAAGACTTAATATATAAGTATTACATTTGTACCTGACAAAAGGAAAATTGAGATTCACTTTCTCAGGGTGTTGTCATGGATACTTGGATGCTGTTGTAGAAAGTTGAGAAATTACTTCTCTAGGGGATGGCCATTATTCTGGGGGGAAGAGACTGGGGTGACAACAGTGTGGTGGAAGCCCTTCAGACAGCATGGGTCAACACACACACACACACACAAACACACACACACACACATACACACACACACACAGATGGTGTGTGAGTACAAAAGTAAACAGCGAGGCTGCCTTGGTATAAATATGACCTGCAGTCAATGGAACTGGAATTCCTTCACACACTCTCACTCTCCCTGGGTCACACCCACAGCAGGTACTGTGTCACTGATTACGCTTGAAAACCTAAGTGTGTTCTTGGGCTGTACCTTCAAAAATCTGCTGAGTGATCCAGCAGATCCTAGGAGACAACATCAGGCCCCCAGGCTGAGGGTTCTTCGTCATTCTTCTCGTTAACTGTATCATAAAAGACTTGCTTGCGTGCCATACTTGCTGCCTGCCGGCCTGTCTGCCTGCCTGGTGCATCTCCTGGCCCACCAGGCAACATCAGAGCCCTGCAGACTGACAGCACAGGAGTCCGGGTTACCTGAATCAGAGGTCATCAACAACATTAGTCTGCACTACACCTGTTGGGGCCCTGTCGACACTCAGCCAGAACCTGCCAGGGATCACTAAGAGATCAACCAACCTTCATCCAGGGAAAAAGTTGAACAGGTAGACAATAACTTTCTGTGAGTAACTGAATGGCATTAATGTCGATGGAGTTACATTTGTGATAGAACAGTATCTAAAAAGATTCTGCAAGCCCATGCAGTTTAGAGGTATAATGTCCATTTATAGTGCTAAACATGTAAATGGTTTCATAACCTGTTTTGTTTTGTTAACTGTATTTTACTCACCTCAAAAGTACTATCTCATCTGTATTCATCTGCTGTGCATTATTGCATTTGTCTGCATACTGCCATTTGTCAGTCAGGTAAAATAATCACCCAATAACAAACTTGGTTACAAACTTATTTATATGTTGCAACATGAACATCATCTTTAAACTTACAGATAGTTCAGGATCCTTGCAGTAATACACAATGCAGAATTAAGTATATTTCATAAGTATCACGTCAGACAATAGTACAGGTGCTTGATGGATTTATGAAAAGTAACTGTGGTTTGGTTTGGCATCTATCCAATGCATAACACAACAGAGCTAATTTCCCCTACAGTCTTGTCAGGGATAGGATTATGTGCTGAAAAGCAATCCACACTTCAACTTCCCATTCAACAGTAAAGATTATAATTAGCCATCTAGAGTTCTGGCAAGATTTGACATTTCAGAAAGATAACTGTATAGCCACCCACTCAAATGGGTGTTCCTTTTTGAATTACTTGGCCTGATGCCATTGCACCTGCATTACAGGTGGAAACCGTCCCATGGAAACTTGTCCCATGGAAAGAAATATAGCATGGGACCTATCAAAGCTATTAACCCCTAATTCATAACAACCTCTAGGATGAAAGGAAAAATAACACATCATCCATGTATAAGACTCAGTCAAATTGTTTAAACCAGTTTTGCTTATTTTAGCAATAAGGCATGTGGTATATGGTCAATATACCATGGCTCCTGGCTGTTAGCCACTATGCAAAGCAGAGTGCCTGGATACAGCCTTTAGGCGTGGTAGCAATACTATGGTTTTCAGAGGCATATTCACTTGGTTTATACAATCATGGCCAAAAATATTAGCAAACTTGCACTTTCTTCAACATAACATACATACACTACCATTCATAAGTTTGGGATCACTTGGAAATGTCCTTGCTGTCCATGAAAACATACACGAAATGTGTTTGTATAGGAGATATAGCAAAAATGTATAGGAAATACAGTGATTGACAAGGTAAGAAATAATGATTTTTAATGAAAATAATAATTGTGTCCTTCATACTTTCCTTTTGTCATAGAATCCTCTATTTGCAGCAATTACAGCCTTGCAGATCTTTGGCATTCTAGTTGTGAGTTTGTTGAATTGTCTCAATAATAATAATTTGATAATCCCCATGATTCCTGAAGTACCTCCCACAAGTTGGATTGACCTGATGGGCACTTCTTACTTAGTGTATGATGAAACTGCTCCCCCAACAGCTCAATTGGTTTGAGATCCAGTGACTGTGCTGCCCACTTCATTAATTACGAGTTTCAGAAGAAAGTTATTTGTCTCTGGCTATTTTGAGTCTGTAATAGATCCCACAATTGCTGATGCTCCAGATACTCAATTAGTCTAAAGATGGCCTGTTTTATTACTACTTTAATCAGCACAACCATTTTCAGCTTTGCTAACATAAATGCAAAAGGGTTAGTCATGATCAATTAGCCTTTTAAAATGATTAACTGGGAATAGCAAACACAATGTGCCATTGTAACACAGGAGTCATGGTTGCTGATAATGGGCCTCTGTACGCCTATGTAGACATTCCATTAAAAATCAGCCATTTCCTGCTACAATAGTTATTTACATGAACAATGTCTACACTGTATTTCTGATGGATTTTATGTTATTTTAATGAACAAAAAATTTGCTTTTCTTTAAAATACAAGCACATTTCTAAATGATCCCAAACTTTTAATAGTACTATACATTATCAAATGTAAGGTTTAGAATTATGGTTAACACTATATTAGAGTCAATCTAAAGATTCATTACAAGCTGTCTACATACTATCAATAACATTTCAACAACTAACACTAACCCACATCTTAAACCTCATCTAATCCATAATCTTATACTCTTCCCTAACCATTACATTAACTCTTCTTATAAACACCAACTGTATACATTGCAAGCATTTAGTCATAAATTACTGTTTACTAACAGTAACACTAATCTTTAACCTAAACCGCATCCTATCTATAATATTCCCCATTTCCCTGACCCTCACCCTATCTCTTTTTTTAACCTTACTCTAACCTTAACCATAGCAAACATTTACTTGGTAAAAGTTTGTTGATGGTATGAATATCTGTAGACCATCAACAAATGGCAAGTTTGATCCAAATAAAGTGGATCCAAATAAAGTGGATCCAAATAAAGTGTAACCTAATTAGGGAAGGGTTAAGGTAAGGTGAGTGTTGGTAGATAGTAGTTGAAATGTTACGGATAGTCTGTAGAGCATCACTTTATTTGGAATCTCCAAATAAAGTGGGCATTGTAAGTCTAAGAAACAATAAGATGTATGGCCTACTCTCCTACACTGGCAATATTTTAATTAATAGATACTTTCAGTATCTAAGGTATGCTTACCCTGAAAACCTGCCCTGCTCCTGTTCTTGCAGAATGATTTGACCCTGCAATGTGTGAGGGGATTATGGGCTTATTGTCACTAATAAGCCATCTAACTTGTTGTAAGGAAATGTTGCATTAAAGTCATCTTAAGTAGGAATAATCCTCGTGAGTTCTTTACATTTGCTGTAGATCTGCATGTTTAAGTAATATTTTATTGAAATAAAAACGATATACACTATATACTATATACAGACCAAGCCCCGTACATATATATTCATATATATCAATGTTGTCAGTTAAACATCAGCAGTATAAAACAAACCGCTTATACAGAAGTTCTTATCTTCATCGTTGACAAAAATCATCTTAGCTCTTTAGTATGTGAACAGACCTCATATACAACAGCTGGTAATCAGAATGTTAAAAAGATCCTTTTACCTCAATTGGACATCCTGGTTAAATAAAGGTTAAATAAAAAAATTAAATGACAAGGTCTGAGGAGAGTGGGGGCTGGATTTTCACCCCTCCCTCCTTCCCTCTAACAACATCCATTACTAACATTGATTTTATCTATCTTCCTGGCATGCTCTGTTAAGCTAGTGACCTGCAATAGATGACAATTATTCTCTTACTTTGTTCATCCTGCAGAAGCTCAATTGTTGGTTCTAACTTTCCCAGGAGAAACAATGTCATAGAATCCCTGAGGCTCCAAATGGCTCTTTAAACTGTACGCATTTCCCCACACAGCAAATAGGCACGCCTGACTATACACACACTTTTAACGCTAAAATCAAATAAGAGGGCCTTTTCTCTTGAAGAGGACACTGGCAGAAGACATCACAAGAAACATCTGGGGATGGTATTGTTTTCCCTGTATCTATTGCGGATTATTTCTTTCCGGATATACAATACATAAATGAAAAACAGTATGTGACTCCTGTTCCTGATAAAATTACGATCACATTGATATTATAATAGCCTCAAACTTCAAATGATTTATTATCCACCTTTTTTGTATAAAGTTAAACAGCAGGTTTGAAAGCTCTCAATTTGATTTCTCTGCCTAGACACTATAATGCAACAGATTTATAATCCAGTATTCATATAAAAAATTCTTAACAAGCACAATGGTCACAGGACCCAACACATTAAGTGTTACCTAAACTGACCATTCACCCTACAGTTAACATATATTCATAAAAGTGAGATAGTAGAGCAGGCTAGTTTCTACAAAGAATTTGACTGAACATCAAGCTGAGAGAATTCCCGAAACAAGACAAATTAAATGTGGTTAAATGGTTACCAGGGAGGTTGGCTGCCTTTATGGCTATAGTCCATCTGATTGTGTGTCTAAGCTTGACCTGGCCAGCAAATGGAGCAAAGCCTTCATTCTCCTGAAATGAATATAAGCATCTTGCCCAAACTCATCTAGAGATCAGTCAGGCCCATAATCCTTTCCCTGGGGAGCATGTTTGCACCCCTTTTTGCTTTCCCCTCTCCTTTAGGAAAAAGCTAATATGGCTAAATTTGCCAGGCTAATGGACTTAGAGCAAGCTGTTACAGAGGAGAGTTGATGCACAGCAGGCTGGCCTGGATCCCGCTTGGCTCTTTTTAATCTGATGAAGGGAAGAGACAGTGGGTTATCCCCACATCCTTAGCAGGACATAAGGAGATAAAAGAAGGAATGGGAGCTATAGACTGAAGATTGGAGACACTGAGAATAGAGAGACAGAGAAAGTGGAGAAAAAGCAAAAAACACTTTTGGAGAGGATAACTTAATTTCGTTTTAGATTAATACATCTCTGGGATTGAAACAGAGCTGTTGTATGTAAAATGTGTTCCAACCCAATCATTGGGTTAGCACTAAAGTTGCCCATTCTCATGCTTATGTCTCTATCATCAGTTTCTTCGTTTATTAAATAAAGAAATATAAAATGTATCAACAGAGATATATTTTCTTTATAGATGGTTTCAGAAAATTTTGCTGGGCGTGTTCTAGAAGTGTTATAGATGTTTTATGAATTCAGTGGCTTACAGTCTCTTTAGACAAACAGACAGTGTATCTCCTTGAACATGTGCTGTGCGAGAGCAAGAGCCTTTTTCCGTGGCACGACTAACTGATAACCATGTCTTGATGGCAGCACCTACCTGCTGTGGCAGCAGCAGCCAGATACATTTAAAACCATTAGAAATGTCATTATGTGATTACGTTAACTACTGCTTCAGTGACGTCATCTGATTTTGACCTAAGATGCGAAGGCAAGAAAATTGCACATGTGAAGAAATGTTTTAAAGAAAGAACATTTCCTGTTCAGGTTATGCAGTGAGGAATTACTTACTGCCACTTTACAAGAGGCAGGGAAAAGTCATTTGAACCAACTTGCAAGTGAACAAACAACAAACACAACCTCATCCAAATTCTTCTGAAACATTTCTCGACAGACAACAATGGGGGCTTGCAGTCATGCCCCATTTAAGATGTCTTCTCCACATTATCGCTCTCTTATTTCATTAAAAACTCCAGCTGACATTGGAGCCAGAGGACTGTGGAGACGGTCCCTTGAAAGGCAAAGGCAGGTGGCCGCACCGCTTTAGGACTCAATACAAATCACCTATCCTCAAGTCAACACCCATTCTGAACCACTGACCCACAAGTAAGAGATTCAGTTCAATCCATTTTGCCCCATGCCTGCCCTGTTGGTGCTGTGCAATGTGCAGTGACTCACTTCAGGGTCATTCCCCTGTATCTTCACTTGGCTCAGGGCACATTAAAAGAGCCCCTGCAAACATGTTCTCATCTCAGTTTCTGCTCTTTTCCTTGTGCTTTGATGGACGCTCTGATATTGTTGCAAGTTTAGCAGAAGGAGTTTTTGGCACAAAGGGATAGATTCTTAAAGGTACTGTGATTTAGATATGAAACACCTACTATGCAATTTGTGTTTATAATACTCCACTTGTTTGGCTAACAAGAAAACCTTGGCTTTCAAGCTAATTTATCACCGGTTATATTTTCTTTTCAGGGTTTCCAGTAATCTAATTTTAATCCTTCAAGTTTTCCAAAAACATGGAAGTTAATTTGATTTGTTAAAGAACGGAACTAGTTGGAGTTGCTACACTGGATCAAGCAGCATGGAATTAGTTAGTAGTAAGAATATATGACTAACTGCTTGTTTTCATCATTCCACAATTGCATGAATGTGGTCAGCACATTCTTTGTCTACACCTATTGCATAGTATATTGATACACTAAGTTAAAAAGAATTATGAATCATTTGACGGGCTTGTAAATCTACTTGATTGTCCTATTCATGTTTCATTCTTCTATTCTGAACAGG
This sequence comes from Esox niger, assembly GCA_016801105.1. Taxonomy (NCBI): domain Eukaryota; kingdom Metazoa; phylum Chordata; class Actinopteri; order Esociformes; family Esocidae; genus Esox; species Esox niger. Next base: position 54,470 of record JACXGJ010000743.1, read on the forward strand.
AGGCAGCAGCCATGTCGAGTACGGGGGAGAATCTGTCATCAGTGGGCAGCAGTCCAGTCTTCCCATCCCACCCCCTGGGAGACAGGGCCGGAACTGAGGAGGCCTGGGAGATGGAAGAGACCAAGCCCCGTATGGAGTCCCTGGAGAGTCGCGGCCTGACTGGTTTCTATCTGTCCTGCTTCGACATGCTCTTCACAGAAGACTCCGGCTGGCTTGTTAAGGTGTCGGAGGCAACCCCGGGTCTGGCTTGTGCCATGCCTTTCCCCACACCCCGAACGGAGCCCCCAGAAGAGCCAGAGCAGTGTCCTGTCATTGACAGTCAAGCCCTGGGGCTGTCCCCGGAGCAGGAGGGGGTCCAGGAGGAGGAACGCTCCCTGGAGCAGGTCCAGAGCATGGTGGTTGGTGAGGTGCTGAAGGACATCGAGACGGCCTGCAAGTTGCTCAACATCACCCCAGGTAGGTTTTGTTAAGCCATCAGCTAGATATATTTAGAATCATTTTTACAATGACATTTTTACAAGGACTTCTGGACAGCATGGACAAACCTATAAAGCTTTGGTCCCTTATTTGAAGAGGAGCTGCATTAAGCTATTTCTACCTATTCAACAATTTACTGAGTGGCAGAGAGAGAATATTTTAGTTGTAATTAAGCTTTAAATTAATTGTTTGTATGTAGAGAAAATATTTTAGGTGGAATTCAACAGGAACTGAGCTGAAAAAAGGTAAACAATTTGGAGTACTGTGGATACTGATATCATAGTAAGCCTCCCAGGCCTGGATTGGTCATGTTAGTAACAGGATGTGTATTTATAATATTACATTATTAATATAAATACATTATATGTTATTGTATTAGACCCTAAGCATTTTCCACACACCCCTGGTAATTAAAACGTTTGTGGATTTAACAATCAATAAAAAATATCTTCATAATTTACTTTGACTACATTTCCCTATCGCATTCATAACACATCTATAAGCATTTAATGTAGTGTTATAACAGATCCCAAAGCATTATTAGGAGTTAATCAAATACATCCATAGTTTATCTATAGTCATGTCATTCTACACTGATGCTGGCATCAGCATAACAATAACATAACAAAAACAATAATGAATATGCCTAACCAAGACCTAAAAAACAACTCAAAATGATTCCACTTCATAAACTTGGTGATTCAAGCCATGAACACTGATTAGCTGAAGTATATGTACATAATAGGACATGAAGAGGTGTGGACAAAATGTGGGCAATATGTGGACAATATACCATTGCGGAGAGCTGTTCTTAGGCCTGAGGCATTGCGGAATTAACGCAACGCTGGAAACCTGTCCTGGATACCTGTTCATACGCCAGGACACAATGCTGAAATGTCCGGGTACAGCCCTTAGTCTTTGTATTTAACAGCCATTTGTGCCTTATTGCTTAGCGTATACCGGGCCCATCTCCCCCTTGCGGTTGGTGAGCTGATTAGGGTCACTAGTCAATGGTGCAGCCTTTTTCAGAAATTGGAAAAAAGTGTCTGCTACAGGCTTTCAAGTTAATTTGCAATTCCAGGTAGGCTTGTTACTTCCCTCCTTCTCACTGCAGTCTTTGAGGTCAGTGGTGCATTAAGACACCCACAGGGTTGAATTCTTAGGGTAAATGTTTATTGAACAAATATCATGACAGTTTCGTGACACATTAACAGCCCTTCTTCACGTCACAATGAAGTTGGCAAATGACACATATATTAACATATATCAGACCTGTAAACCTAGTCCTGGAATAAAAAAAAAACATTTTTACTGTGTACATGAAACCATAAGATTGTTTAAAAAATATTTACAATTGAAAATAATTTCTGAGGACCAAGAATCCTAGTAATATTACCTTAAAGATTTTACAAACATATATATTATCAATAAGAGTCATATTCAAATCTCTTTGCCCATTTCAAACTTCTAGCTGCAACAATGTCAGCCTACATATATAAGCCTAATGGAGTTTGTCTCAGAAAGTGGTTATTGGCAAGTTATGTAAATAATAACCTGGTATTAGACCTAGCAATATCGGGAGATAGACTAATCAAATAGGAAGTCTCAACTTATATGTTTATGTTTACCTGTCCAAAACCTAAAGTAAAATAAAATAGAAACATACTTTTTAACTTATGCCAATGATCTTTTTAAGTGTAATGTAACTTTAATATATATTATACTGTATTTATTTCATCTAACAGGGCTGCTTTTATATAAATGCACAATGTGTAGGCTGTTTAAATTAATAGGTAGAATGTGAGATAACAATGCCGTCATCATACACTTTCCCATTTTAAGTCATTCTTGTGGGATGTTATATTTATTGCATTTCAAGTGCATAAATAAATACTGACAATTTTATAAATGTATATTAATATGTTTATTTTGTCAAAGTAACATTTACTGCAACTCTTCATAGACCATTCATGTGGGTGTCAGAGACCAGTTTGACAATGTAAAGGAGAGCTTTCCGTCTCAAGGATGCACCAGAGCATCCATTCCCTTTAAACACTGTATGTTTGTGCCACAGATTGCAGATCACAAAGGGCTATTTAGATGGGAGGTTAATGATGGTCAGATAAATTACATTTGTGAGAAAAAAAGTTTAATATATACTCTGATCTGTATCAAATTTGTTATATATTTAAAATACATTACAAGTATTTTAAGTGTACTAAAGTGTACTATGATATTTCCAAACATATATTATGTACACTTAGGGGTAAAAAACGGGGTTTATTTGAACACACTTAAGGCAAGGCAAGTTTTTGTGTAGCACATTTCATACACAGGGGTGATTCAAATTACTTTACTTTAGAAAAAACAAACCTCAGGCATTCTAGGAATAAATGTAGAATAAATGAAAAAAGTCTACAAATGAAAACATCACATTTAAGATTGCTAAAGGATTATTAAAAGATTAATAAGAGGCAGAAGAATACATTAAGGTTATTTAGCCTAGATTTAAGAGTGGTCAATGCTGAAGCAAGTCTATGAACTCTGCACAGCGTAACAACTAAACATTGCCTAAACATTGCCTCACCATCCTTGGTCCTTACTCTGGGAACGTTTATCAGATATAGTGTACTTATTTACACATAAATAGAACTTCAATATTTAAGTTGTGCCAAAATAATACACTTTGAGTGCACTTCATTTTATGACTTGGGCTCATTCATAAGAAGGTAATAATTGCTTCGCCTGGGATCAATTAGCTTGACGGTCGAGGCGGCCTGCAGGCTATATATCAGCGTTTTATGTTAATGTTTATTCTTTTTTAAAAACAGGTTTTAGCTATCAGCATAATCATAGATGGTTGGAGCATACTTTTGAGAGAAGCCATGATGATGTCATCACTATATTTTGCTGTTGGACCTGTTATAACAAGTTCATTCCACTTTTTCACATTTTTATTAATTTGTTTTTGAGATGTGATGAAAGTATTATGAAGATACAATCAAATTTCTACCCAATTCTTTTTTTTCATGCAATTGGAGCTCTTGCTCTGGGACAAAAACTCATTGTTGCAGTTAAAGAACACCAGCACCAGATAATAATGATATGAATGACAGCTCTTGATGACTTATGTCTCACTTACGCAAGTCATGTTTGTCTGCTCCAGGATCTTTGTAATCCCAACCTTTGCATGCGTTTGACAAATATCCACAGGATTTAATGGGAACGACGGTGCCGCTTACCTTCTAATAACCGTGTACACAGTACATGGGTGAGGTCTGTTCAACGGGCAAAGCAAACATTAGGCCCGGGGCAGATAGTACTGTATGTATACTCTAAAATGTCTTGTCACACCCTGACATCTTGGAGCCCCTAGTACTCCTCTGAGTCGTGCAGTATCAAAAGTGTGTCATTGTATGTTTCAACTGATGACAACGACTGCAGAGTATACAAGTGAACACAACCCCACCTTGTGCAAACCACTATTCTCCCCAGGTCACGCCTGTGATTAGAGTTTACCCAGAGCGAACGTCCCAGAGAAAATACTAGTTAAATAAACACATCACTGAGGTGAAGACAGTAACTGGCCCTCTGAATGTCAGCATTTGATTGAGCTATGTGTGTGTGTATGTGTGTGTGTTTGTGCGTAAGTGCGTGTGTGTGTTCCATGTAATGTAGGAGCTGCATCCTCATCTAGTGTCTTCACTGCGTTCATGTTTGTTTTGGTAACCATCCAGAACTCTGTTGGCCCTACCCTAGATCCCATCGAGTGGAGTTGCGGGAATGTTCAAAAATGGTTGCTTTGGACCGAGCACCTGTATAGACTGCCTCAGGCTGGCAAGGCCTTTCAGGAGCTCACTGGGAAAGACCTTTGTGCCATGAGTGAAGAGGATTTCAGGCAGAGGTCCCCACAGTGTGGCGACACTCTACATGCCCACCTGGACATCTGGAAGTCAGGTGTGCGATTATGGCTGTGTGACTGCTGTAGACCGTCGACTCATACTTGACTTTAATTACGACAATAAAGCTTGTAACATTTTGAGGTTTCTGAACTTTCTTTCATTTAAAAAATACAAAAATACACCTCTTGGTTTCTCTATTCCCACAGCCGCCTGGATGAAAGAGAGGTGTTCTGTTGGAGACAGCAAAATCACAGGTAGGTTTAGATTGTACTGAATTAGTTTAGTTTCTTGAGGGAGATATATTTAATTTAGTTATGCGTTGTTATAGCTTGTAGGTCATGGGTCAACAACCCTGTTCCTGGAGAACAGCAGTGCTACAATTTGGCAGGAATACAAGGCGCATTAAGTTTAGTTCATCACTAAACTGACCCGCTCGGACAATGGATTTTGTGTGTGCGTGTTCATAAGTCAACATGGGGAATTAAAGCATGGAATTAATGATCTATAAACAGCCTCATCTTTCCTCCCTCTGCACAGGTGGAGAGGAGCTGTGGTCAGAGGCCGACTCGTCATGCTCAGGTCAGCCCATTCACCTGTGGCAGTTCCTCCGAGAGCTGCTTCTCAAGCCGCACAACTACGGACGCTGCATCCGCTGGCTCAATAAAGAGAAAGGTGAGAAAGGATGGCTGTGTGACCGACATGAACGTAGAAGCATTCTCAACTCTGGATCAGTCCTCTCTGCTGCAATAATCAATTGAACTTTAGCAAAATAACAGAACATTGCAATGAATTGGAGTGGCTAAGAACACCATATTTTAATCCATATCTCCTGTCCGACAGGTATTTTCAAAATCGAGGACTCTGCTCATGTGGCGAGGCTGTGGGGTCTGAGGAAGAACCGCCCGGCAATGAACTATGACAAGCTGAGTCGCTCAATACGGCAATACTACAAGAAGGGCATCATTCGCAAGCCCGACGTCTCCCAGCGACTGGTCTACCAGTTTGTCCACCCAGTATGATAGGAACGAGGAAGACTCAAGCCTTCAAAGAAAGTGCCACAGGGCTTGCACAAAACTTGCACTTGTATGTTTTACCAACACCAAGTTGAAAAGGGTAAAACTGACAAATGAAACAGACTTGAACACATGCACTGATCAACCCTTGTAAGTCCACACACCCTTGGCCAGGACCTGGAGTGTCCACAGCCAAACCTGGCAAATGAAGATTTAGCTGTTTTACAAAACAAACTAAATGCTTTTCTCTTTGTTAATTGTTCCTAAAAAAAACGAAGAGAAGAAAATACAAACAACTTTAGGAACTGCCTTTTAATTTGCATAGTCTGCCTGTTCTTGTTTTCTTTTTATATAGCGTAATGTAGTCAATGACCAGAACCTTAAAACAACTCAAGAGAGTACATTTGATTGTCACTGAACCATAGAAAGACAAATTCCCAATTGTCAAGATACATCCCTTTTACATACAGTACTGCTGTACCCTGCCTACACTATTGAATGAAGAATGTCGGCATGTGTTTGTTTGCTGTTTCCACTCCTTCCTTTGGGAATGTTGCTAGGAGTTATACTTCACATTGGGTTTGGCTTTGGCTGTCTTCCAGAGGGGCAAACAGCTCACTCTATTTAGAAGTTAATCACATGGCACACGTTGGATCTGCCCTGAGATACATTTACCACAGACTTCACTGAACCTGAATGGGAGTCCAGCAATAACCCCTCAATAGAAACTACAATAGGTACAGTCACCTCATCCTCTCTTACAGACACTCCAAAACTGTGACAGGTTAAGTTGGATGTGTCCTGTCATTGTAACTCAGAAAGCTGTTGAATTTACATTTCTAGAAGCATTATATATTACCATTATAATATGTTGTATATTTTTTACCTTTTGCTTGCATCTTATTGAAATTTTGCAATTAAAATAAATGCTATAAATTGTCCCCAAGAACAATTTCAGCCTAAATGGTCTTCACGGTTAATCTGTGTGAAAGAACACGGTAATGGCCAACATCGTAGAGTGCAACTCCATACCTGTAAGATAGGTTCAGTTAAGTTAATATAATGACATTTTGAGGGGATTTCAGACTTATTTTTTGGCACCATTTCTCATATTATAAATGACCAATTCTGTTAACATTCTTCATTTAACAGAACATTACCAATTCTGTTAAATGAAGTACCCAAAATTACCCTTTAGTTATCACAGAATTTCTAAGTAAATATTTGGCAAAAACCTTGCTAAAACATAAATATTAATAATAGAATTCTATATTTCTATTTCAAAACTAACTGTATTATAAATAAAGCATTACCAACTCATTTCCAGAGAATCCCTATTTTCCCAATAATTACTGGATATAAAGTGGAACTCAAATGACTCAAATTACAGAACCTGCACTTATAAGTTCCAACAAACTGGATATTTTTGTATCCGACAGCCCTTCAATCATTGGCACCTTGCACTAACACAAGGCTTCCATTATCTGATCCAGTTAATCACTATGTATGCAAGTTCTGTCATGTATGGCATGAACTAACTTCCTGGTCCCTCATTACATTCAACTTATTTTACAGATGTCGTTTAAAAATAATATCAATTCCATTTAGGTATTGAGAATCCCATAACTCACTGGTGTCATATTTTATAGGGCAAATTAATTAGGTTTTAATCACCTTTTCACAATATCCAGACTTGACTATGGCTGGGATTCATTCAAATCCACCATTGCAATGTTGATGCGGTGTCTATATTGATGGTATTCATCTCTTGCCAAAACACTTCTAGTTCTGTCATTTGTATGTCAGAGTTTATTTGAGGGAGAGGTCGTTTTCATGGTAGCCAAGTCAGTAATGTTCATACAGTAGATCATATTAAAATGGTCAAATTAACAAATAATGTGAGTTCAATTGAATTGAGCTCTTATTCCAGAGGAAGATCTGATGGGACCTGACCACAACTAGAAAACAGGGTGTTCTTTAATCATCTACATCTGTTTGGAAATGTTGGCACAATCATAATGTGCACAAGACAAAATTAGCCAGCAAATAACAATGGGCATTATAAAGGAGAAACATCCTGAGATAGTTTGCATCCTAAAGATCATTTTGCACAGAACATGTACAATGACTGTAAATGATTAATAGCCCAATGTATTGTTTGATTGAACCAGTCAGTCGGGGCCTGTGCATCATCTCCACACAGATACTTCAAATTCATCAGCCATGTCTGTTTACACCTGTTTTCTGAGGCTATTCTAAGCTGTTCCTCTTGATGTTAAATACTGGCGTACTGTTTGCTAAATTTTATTTGTTGGTTTTATGTGGTATTTTATTTCTGAACTGTAAAAATATAATCTTTTATATTTGTACAAGTCATCATTTATTGCAATCATAGGTGCAGCTGGACACCAATCAAGAGTCTTTATTAAGGGAAAGGAAACACAGGTCAGCCTTACTTAAACAGGGCTTGAAAGACAGAGAGATGATTTACTTTACATTTGATTTGTGAAATAGTACCAATCAAACATCAACAATATTATTTTAAGATATTCATGAGGTGAGTTTTTCTGGTAAATTGTGTTGTCCACCCAGATAAATTGTGTTGTCCAACTTTTGACTGACACTCTATAACAGGGTGGATATAGAACTTTGATCTAATTGACTCCAAGACATCTATAGCTGAGGTTTAACATACTGTATAGCACCTTGTGGTTAATGCAGAACCGTCACTCAAAGATCAAAATACGCTATTTTGCTCAGGGACTAAAAAGGGAATAAATATTATTGTGCCATAAAAAAGAACCCTTTCTATTTATTTTGCATCTACTGCCATATTCCTAGATAAAGTCAAAGCGCTGTGCTTTCCAAATGTCACCCCTAAAGAAATATATTGAAGCTAAGAGTGTTTGATTCAGTTTGAGCTGAACTTCTTTGTGTTAACTAATGACCTCTAGTGGGGAATTTGGTAATAGTCACAGCCTGAAGGTTTTTGACATTATTGCAAGATTTGTGTCTAAAGCATTTCAAAGGGTCATACATGCCATGACTAGTTCATACATTTGGGCTTCAGTTACCACAGCTAAGTAATCATTGTCATCATCAGTTCCAAATAAAATAGGGTAATCCAAAGTCCTGTACACAAATGGACCCCAAATTACAGGTGCCAACTGCACATCAAACAAGGAGTTATACCCAACTTTTGCGTACTTCAGCAGCATCAATGTGCTGGTGTACATAGTATGTCCATGTGCATACAGTATAAACTGTATCTTTAATACATTTACCATATCATCACAGTGATTAATCCAATGTTTGGATGAAGCCTTTTATTTTGTTAATGCAGATGAACAGGCACTACAGTTTGCAGAATACAGAACTATTATTAACTAACAGACTTCTAGATCACTAGGTCTTCTTCACAACAGGTCCGCCACCGGTTACTCTGCATGCTGGACACAAAGTCAAATAAAATGTAAAAACCTATTTAAATATTCACCATCTGTCACTGCTTCATGTGAGCTTCAATGTGAACACCATAGTGAGTATTTGAATATTCATCACAGTATGGCGAACAATCTGTATTCTGATCTTGATATAATACATTTGTTGGCTAAAGGAGTATGTACAACAGTTGCCTTTTAATTTTTGTTAACTGTCTTTCCAGACACACTGAAGCCAATGACTCTGTATGTATTTTAGTTAACAAATATGTTGCTGCTGGCTCAAGTGAAGCATTAGCGGTCCCAAAATGTCCTCCAATAAGCGAAGTTGCAGGAGCAAAAAATACAGACTGCTTATTAATATTTTAGAGGAACCTGCTCATTCTGCCCTTCTTTGTAGTGCACTTTGTAATGTAGCCATATTTTCCCATGTCGTCAAAAGTGTATCCCTCTTATCCTGCGAGGGAACATCAGGATAATGCCTGCTAAATGACGAAAATGCAAACGTAAAATGTAGCCTTCACTATCTAAGGGAACTCCATTCAATCCAGACTTGCATTGCAATATTTACATGCAGTGACTGTTCTCCACAATTTTGAATAAACTCAGACTGGTCTTGGAGGTTGTATCAAAAACTAAAGACGATGTGTAAATATTGCTATGGCATGTTTGAAAGAATCCCTGCCTAAAACCAGAGCGTTGTAATAGAAAAGTCACACATCATGAAGCTATGACCTCTGGTGTCTATTCATAATTTAAAGATTCTCTCTTTGATCCATTTGTTCAAAAGAAAAGGATTAAGAATTAAGTGTGTTGTATAGATTCAAGCATTTTTGGGATATGTAAAGTTGTCAGTTTAGAGACAAATACTGACATCAGTTTTCATAAGATCATGTAAAGGTTTCAACTGACAGGATAAAAAAAAAGAAGAATGAACAATGTGCACAGTAATTTCCATTACCGTTGTGCTAAAAATTCATTATGAGATCTTAAGCACAGTAAATACATATGATATATGACCATACGAATGAAACAATATTTTCTCAACACGGTATATAATTTAATAAGTTACTGGGAGGGGGATCACAATGGGATGACAGGGTACACAAAAAACGCATGGCTCATGAGCACCACTTTCACCACTACCGGCTGAAGTAATGTAAAATACCTACAATGCATATACATCAGCTTGTGGTGAGTGATCCAGCATGCAAATGTCTGTTGGATCAGGGCCAGAAAGCTGGAGACAGCCAGAGACTAAGCTGGAATATAATATGCGTGACTCATATATTTCATTCATACAAAAGACAGGACATAGAAACCATGCAGTAAAAGCCATTACAACAGAAAATATGTTATGGTACTGTTTTTTTTAAATGTGACATCCCAGGATTCACGAGTATTCTCTAATCTCTTTCATTAGGCCAACAGCAGTTCATTTCTGATGACAAACGGTTGAACCTGTTATTGGAGAAGCGTGGCGTCAGATCAACATTGTAATTGTGGTGCACTGTTGTTAGACACACATTTAATTTTTATATGGTATTTTTTCCAGCACTGTCTTTTGTCAATAACTAATCATTGATTACAAAGCATTCACTACTAAGCTGTGTGGTTGTTTCAACTAGCTTTCTTTATAGGTATGTGGCATTAGATCAAGCTACTTACTGTAAGTTGTTCTGGGTAAAAGCTCCTGCTAAATTACTGAATTGGAAAATTGAAATATTGGAAAATTCATTACTGAACACTGCCCCTTAGAAAAACTCACTGCATTGTACATGGAACCAGAAAAAAATTTTTAAGAAAGGGAGGGTTGTTCACTTGTCACTCCTTTAACCAAAATAAGAAATCAAAACGATAAGGCATGTCTCTCCTATTTCCTCAATGAAAACAGCTGGCACATTAATAGATAAGCGTTCAGAAAAAGGTGAGGGGTTCAAAAAATAGTGCAGTCAAGAAACGATAGGCACATGATCAACATAGGCTACCTGGAGGTACTGTACTATAAGTACATTAACTAAATATGCCTTTCTGGAAAGTATGCTAGTTAAACTCTAAGTCCATGGTCTAGCATTGGCCCTGAGGCATTACTGAGTGATCCCTCAAATAGTTCTCCACTGATCCTGACAACATGTTATCAACTGAACAGCCTTCCAGGGAGGCGAACCATATCTTGCCTGTGTCTGGTACAAAAACTGGTAGAGAAACAGTGTTCCGATGAACAAGCTCTGCTTGATCATTTCTAAATGATCCTGCGACTGACTGCCATTAGTGTGATGAAGTGCTGGTGCAGCTGTTTCACACGAGGTATTCAGGGAAGAAAAAAAAACATGGAAGCAATGTACAGAGAGAGAACACAAAGTGTCCATCTGTTGTAGTGAACAGCATTGTAAAAACCTTGCATGGAATGTCAGATGCAACAAAAGAGGACTGTACACCTTTGCTTAGCATCCAAACAGCTAAGAAACCAACAACCTGTCATCAAATATTTACAATATTCAGTGCGTAGCTCATTCTGACTATGCAGGCACCGCTGACTCTACCTCATCCATAGTGTTATGAGGAACATACATACTGCCAAGTAAATGTCATCAGAACAACTGAAACCCATTGGAATAAAGCACAGCAACACAAAAATATGGAAAATAATTATTGCATTTGTTGGAGCTAAGCGGTTGCTGGTACACATACACAGGGTTGGGTTGTGGTTCCAAACCCAGTGCTGTGGCAGATTTGTGATGGTCATGTTGGTTCTGCTGGGGGTTCCTGGGGGAGCATTCAAAACTGAGAATGCTCAGAGAGTTTCGATCACTCAGGCGGAGGGAGGGGGAACGAGGATGCGTTGCTTTAAAGTCTCTGGCAATGTGCAGTATGATTGAATTGTTCAGTTTGGATGACCCACCAAGAGGGCAGTTAGATGGGCTCCACATAATTAGCAGGATATAAGCCTAACTGGCCGCTGTCCAACCGACCTTTACACCAACCCTGCTCATCCTCATCTTCTAGTTTAGTCAGCTCATCTCCTGCGCGAAAAGACAGAAATAGACAGTGATGATGAGAAACAGAGAGCCAGGGTGAGCAAAACAAGAGGTAATGAGAAGCACCGGATCAGCATACCATTCTCATTCAAATTTGATTTAGTCATCAACATTTGATTGAGAAATCAACCAAACCTTGGAGTCTGTTGTTGATTTTGGTGGAAATCCAGGTAAAATTTGAGATGTGTATGATGATTACTTTTTTGAAAACTGTACCTCAGACTGGTGCCAGTTCATATTCATGCCAGGACCGTAGATGTAGCTACTGTTTGTTGTCTTTTTGGGATGAGAAGGGTAATGAGACAAAAACCTTCCTTTTTATCTGGAATGTTAGCTTTTTTTAAAATCAAATATAAGCTCAATAAATAAAACAAACAGAGTTGTGGAGTTTAATGCACAATCTAATTTCTTCCAGTACCCAACCAACAGGTTCCATTATAAAGGTTCATGTTTTTGTTACAGCAGTACTGGCAATGTGAAGTTGATTCGTTAGGCAGGAACATGACAATAAACACCAAAAACAACCAAACCAAGTTTTTGGTCCTAGTTGGAATACTCACCTGCTTTAAAGGTGAGTTCATCCTGTTCCTGCCCATCATAGTCATACAGCGCCCTCACCCGCACTCCCTTCGCTGACTCCTCAAAGGGGTTGGCCCCACCCCCGTTGGTATCGGAGCCTGAGTTTGGGGCAGCCTGTTCGTCGTCTGACCACTCTGCCGAATGGTCCTGGGAAGAGTAGGCCTGGTTCTTATCAGAACTGCTCACACTGTGAAGAAAACCATTTAACATCACGCGACCATCATTGTTTGTCTGCAGAATAGTTGAAAACTGGCATTAGTCTTGTCCTTCAAGAGCAATTGTACATAAATGTCAACCAGGTACGAGAAATCTGTCAGGCCACAAAACGGCTCTCAAGAAACACAACTGACATTTCATTGTGAGTTATTGACACTGTAGCTTGTGATAACATTGCACCCTTTGTATTCCTGAACAGTTAATTAAACCTAATCTTAACTCATTGAACTCAGATAAGATACATGTTATTATCATAATACATAACTAACGCAAAATCTCTATGGAAACGGATAAAACATCTCATACAAAACAACGCTTACACTGCTAATAGTTGCCCATTACAACACTGACATAAAGCACATTGCGAGAAGTCTCAAGACCAATTCTGCTGTCAGTATTGATAAAAGATGAACATGGTCTCTTACTACTATATTTGAAGGCTACAGAAAGCCACAGTATTACAATGGAGAGTCCATCCTACCTGCCCCTGTCCCCGGCTGGCGCAACCACGTGGTCCTGTGTTGCCGTCATGTGGGTCAGCATTATGCCTTCCGCCCCCTTTTTTGTCTTCTCCCGTTTGCTGATCATGTGGGTGAGCTCTGGGTTATACTCCTGGTGAGGATAAAAAGAAAGCCACTGTTGTGTGTCAATTTCACCCCCCACCTCAAAAAAAATAAAGCAGACGAGAGATGTGAAACGAACGTCAGTCCATAAGCTGACATTACATTTTTGGGAACATGGATTTGTTTGACTAAATAAAATAATGGCAAATTAATGATGATTGTGAGAATCAGTAGGAAGTTGCTATAGCGTACCTCAAACTGGGGCCAGTTCATTTGCATGCCTGGTCCGTGGGTGTTGCTAAACCACTTCAGGTCATCCTGCGCGCTGGCAGAGGTGATGGTGCGCTCCAGTTCTCGATACACTGTGGCATAGCTGAAAAAAGCAGAGGTAGAGGTCACATTCCAATGGTTATGAAGTAGTGGGGTACACACAACTAGGTTTCATATTTTGACAATTTGGGACACCAGTTTCACAATTATTATTATTCTTTTACCACTACACCTAACTTGACTCCAGTTTGCAGGGAATGGGTGCTTTTATTCATGTACACTGTGTATGTGTGAGTTTAGATGTACCTTTGGTTCTCGGTGAGGTTAAGGTGTCGCTTGATGTCCAGAAGTACCTCCCGGAGGAAGCTCAGTCTTTTGTCCTCAAACTGTTGACATGTGTCAAACACAGTCTCCATGTTCTCCATGTACTGGGGTGTACACTTACTCAGCTCATCAAGAGCCTTCTCATACTTCTCCTTAGCCTGCATGCGACCGGTGGGACAACATGTTAAAAGATCCACATTTCATTCAGAGCTGAGGGGTTTGTTGCCTGCCATACAGTGGGTTTCATATACAGCTCCGGAGAAAATTATGAGACCACTGCGAATTGAACTCTTTGGTTCCTCACTCAAAACATTCCTTTTCAACTATTCTGGAAAGGAAAGAAAAATATGCAGTGGTCTATTAATTTTTTCCAAGGCTGAATAAGAGACCTTTCATAATGTTCATATACATGTCAAAATTCCACACATTACAGTGACTTTTCTTTCTGTTTCATTCAGCAGTCTGTAAGAGTTACATGTTAATGAGAAATTGTGTTGACTGATATTGACTAAGGACAAATGATGATGAGTTGATAATGTGTTGGACATGTGTAATGGTTTGGGTGGGGACAAACCATTACACGTATTATCAACCCAGTCGACTCCAGGCTAAAGTCCGAACTAGTAAATGAGTCATTATTGGTAGGAGATCTAAAAGGTCCCTGTGTAGTCTTCATATATGTCTTTTTAATACTTACTGCATGTCAAATAAATCACTGTGGGTTTTAAAAAAACGACCAGATATAATATATGTTTTGATATTTCCTTCACACCAGACCTTAACAGGTTGATATTCCAGGATGTTTTGAAAGAGATCCTACACCAAAATGGCAGCAGCATAATCTTCACAATTTCAGAGTGTTATTTAAAACTTACAGATTGAAAATATATATTATTTAACTAAATCTGTTACAAGCACATGAAGAGAAACAATTTTCAAAAGTTAAGAATACCAAAACTAAAGTAAAATGTGGGACCTTTAATTGGTGGATGGTGGAAGATGATGAAAAGGAGAATGAACGGCGCAGGCTAGCATCTGTGGAATTAAGCTCTGCATTGTGACCCAAAAGACACATTAAATGGCTCAATGAATTAGATTCACACTCTGCTCTCGCCTTGATTGCAGCTCTTAGTGTGAACACTGATGGGTGGAAAGGATACACTCATCACTTTGATGAAATCTGTAGTGCGCTGGTCAGCGTTCTAGCACATAATGACTAACGCTTTTTTACTGCAGGTGGGTGCTACAGCTATGCTTGGGGCTAGATGTAGTCATTGTTGATTACATTTTGTTTCTTAATTTACCTGTCTGGAAAAATAAATGAAAGAAAGGTGCATCACAGGCTTGGCAGTACAGGTTTTGGTAGCTCACCTTTTGAGATTCCTGCTTGCACTTTTCCACCTTGTCTGAGAGCTTCTTCTGCTGGTCAGCCGTAACTGAGGCATCTGCCTTGCTGTTAGTCTCCCTGGTCGAAGCTACCTTCTCCTCCTTGCAAGCCAGATGGTATGTCTTCTTGGCAGTCTCAAGCTTTGAGGAGAAGACAGGGTATATTTGAGGAGGATTTTAACATTCATAGGAGTTTTGTCAGAGTGTGGTTTCGATCCTGATGACTTCGTCAATGACGGAAAAGGTTAGATGGTTTTCAATATCAGATGGTTGCCCCTCACCTCTTTCAGCTTCTTGGCCCATGGTTTCTGGGCCTTTTTGAAGCCGTCCTCTGCCTCTTTGGTTTCCTTAAAGCCTCCCATCATCTGCTTGTGGTAGGAGTCCTTTTGCCAGTTCTTCACCTTTTCAAAGTCCTCATTCATCAGGTTGTTCTTCACCTCCTGGTGCAGCTCACTCACCTTCTCGGCTTCAGTCATCACTGCCATCCACGCTCTCTCCACGCTGCCGTACTGTGGGCCTGAGGGATTGGAAGAAGGGGGAGGAAGCCCATTAGCAATTAAAGATAACAGAGCGTATTACAGTATAAATTAATATAACTGAGTTATTTTGAAAAAGGACATGCTCAAACAGATTTGAACCTATCCAATCCACTGTCAGCAGCTGGGTTCTCCCTTGTTCCCCTCATACCCTTTTCCACTAGCTGCCTCCATCTCTTGGACCAGTCGGTCAGCTGCTGGCTGTAGGACTTCTCGATTTTGGCACGCTCTTGTATACAGTTCATTAGGTCATTGCAGAGCCGGTGGCCGTCATCGATACGCTTCACAGCGCGCTTGTAGTTTCCCACCTATGACAGGCGACAGAATCAGAGGCATGTCTAGCACATTCAATACGTTTCACCTTAACAGTGTGCCATACAACTTTAAGAACGGTGGCGTCTCTTTTAGGTCCTGTCAGGAGTGTAATCTACAGCTGTTTACATACATTTGATCAACTGCAGCCCCTGGAGTGGGACAGGGCATCACACACACACACACACACACACACACATTCCAACTGCAACACTAGCCCTGGTCAGCTGCCTGTCACACTACTAGTGCCTCTGCAGAGTAGGGGAATGCGGTGACTGCAGTGCCGATGCCTAGTATTTCTGGTTCAAAATGCAGCTCCAATAAAGGTGAAGCATTTTTGGCAACATATGCATGCCTCTAAAGACGCATGTTCGGTCCTCACCTCCCAGAAGCTGTCTGTTGCATCCTCCTGGCTGGCTGACTCGTCATAAGCGCCTGACATGATCCTAGATTTGGCAGTTTGAAGAGGTGGTGGGAGTCTTTAGCAGAGTCTTCAAACACTGAGAGAGTGGGGGGCAGAGGGGAATAAAAATAGCATGTGGTCAGCTGCTGAAAATACAGTGAGAGGCCATTTCAAAGCATGTATGTGGGAATCGCAAACAAACCATTAAAGAGTTATTCATTTTCCATGTCAATCATGTGTAAATGTCTAATGACATTCAGAAAAAAGGGATGCAAGAAATCTGATGAGAAAAGACCTCAGTTATTGTCTACTATCTGTTCCTTCAGTATAAAATGTAGCAAAAGTAGTTTAGACATACAAAAGTTTGTGACTGTGCAAAATGCATATAAAAACAGAATGGCATGAAGTGCAAACCATTTATTCCTACACTTATTTGAAAATAGTAACAAGACAACATATCAAATGTTGAAACTGAGAAATCGTATTGTTTTTGGCAAAATACATGCCCATTTTCAATATGACGCTAGCAACACTAGCGGCATGTTTACTATGGTGTGGATTCACCTCTTCTTTTAACAATACTAAATAAGCGTTTGCGAATTGCTGTAGTATTAAAAGTGAAATGTTTTCTGAATCTTGCTTGATATGGGATTTCAGCTGCTCTACAGTTTGGGGTCTCATTGGTTGTATTTTTTGTTTCTTAATACGTCATATGTTTAAAACGGTGAAAGGTCTGGACTGCAGGCAGGCTAGTTTAGCACCCAGACTATTACTAAGGAATAATGCTGTTGTAATACATGCAGAATGTGGTTTGGCATTGTCTTGCAAAAGTAACCAAGGCCTTCCCTGAAACATGCATCGTCTAGATGCTCCAAAACTGTATATATTGTTCATCATTAACGGTGCCTTTACAGATGTCACCTATGCCATGTGTACAAATGTACCCCATACCATCAAGGATGCTGGCTTTTGAACTGTGCGCTGATAATAAGCTGGATGGTTTCTCTCCTCTTTTTTCAGAAAAAGCTTCTGGATCTTCTTTATATATGGTTTCTTTGCATGGTATTGTTTTTACTTGCATTTGTGGATGCAGCAACATACTGTGTTCACAGGTTTTCAGAAGAGTTCCTGAGCCCATGCAATGATTTCCACTACAGAATTGTGTCTGTTTTCAATGCAGTGCCACCTGATGGCCCGATGATCACAGCCATCCAATATTGATTTTCGGTCTTGTCCCTTGCGTACAGAAATGTATCTGGATTCTCTGAATCTATTAAAAATAGTATGTACTACAGATGATGAGATCACTAAACTGTTTCTGAATTTTACATTGAGAAACATAATTCATGAATTGTTGCACTATTTGCCTGCACATACTTTCACAGATTGGTGAACCCCTCCCCATCTTCAAAAGACACATCCTCTCTGGGATGCTCTTTTTATATTCATGTATCTGACTGGTGCCAAATTAGTTGTGAGATGTTTTCTTTATCATTACACAACGTTTCCAGTGTTTTGTTGCCCCTGTCCCAGGTTTTTTGAAAGCTGGAATCAAATTCAAAGCAAGCATATATATTTTAAGGGAAAATCGAATTTTTCAGTTTGATTTAGTGCCTTTGTACTATTTTCTATTGAATATAGAATTCAAATGATTTGCACATCATTGCATTCTATTTTTCTTTACATTTCACACAGTGTCCCAACTATTAGGCAAATGGGGTTGTACATTAGGAAATATAAATACAGGAGGCTGAGTAAATCTCCTAAATTAAGCAGAAATAGAGCTTTGAGGAACAGTAGAAATCAGTCAAAGCTCTATTGCTACTTTTCCCCGCACTGTTCTTCCAACTATGCAGTCTGGTGGGTCAAGCATGTGGAGGCATGCTGACAACCTCAGCAAACCTTGCTTGGACCCAAGGGACTGCTAAAACACAATGACACCAGAAATTCCTGCTAGCAATGCCTCTATGCTTCTTCAGGTGATGTGGGTCAATTTCAATTGCTCATGGAGCTTTCCAGCCACTAGTTAGCTGGCTGCGTTGTCAAGGCTTTAACCTAGACTGTAGTGGTGCTACATAAGAGCACCTTAGACCACTGCGTCACCTACGATGCCTCCATAAAAGTGGGCTTTTAGCTCTGTTTTAAAACATTCTATTGATGAATTGGCTCAGAATGTAAGGAAGAACAATTCAGAAGCGTGCTCTGAGATGTGCCAAGGGGACTTGAGGCATTAGAATGTGTCCTGAGCAAGGTTGGCAGGAAAATATTCTAAATCATGAACAGCTGCAAAGGCTTCAATACCATTTACAAGATTGGGGAGAAATAGTCCTACTGTTTTATATGAGAATCGAAGGATAAAGCATGTTTATAATAGGTTTTTAAACTTGAAACCTATGTTGGAGATAAAAGACGACATAGCTGACTTTTAATTTTAGGGCAGGTCGGATGTTTTGACTACTTTGTCTATCCCAATTAGCAATGCCCTAGTCTGTCTGTTCATCTGGTAAGAGTCCTCTCATCAATTACCTAATGTGCTTTTGGTAGCTGCTGAGTTTTGCGAGTGCTGAGATGATAATTGGTTTGGGGTAAAAAATCTGGTTAATATTTATTTTATAATCCCTGAAGATTTGGCTGGGAGGAATTTGAAACCAAGTTGAAGTAAGAATCAATTTGCAATAGAGGCACCGGCCTAGACTGAAGCACAACCATGGTTATGCTTATCATTTTTTTTATTTAGTGCAGGGTGGTAAAGGGGATGAATGAACCTATTAGCATGGCATAAAACTGTGGCCATGATAACAAAACGCCCAAAATGTAAATGTAACCAGAACAGCGGGGTAAACACCCCTAGTGTTTTATGAAGTGCTACTAGATCTTTAATGACCACAGTCAGGACACCCATTACATTTCTCAATCCGGAAGACAGCACCCAAAGTAGGGCAATTATCCCTTAACTGCCCCAGAACTTTGGGATTTTATCTTTAGACCTGTGGGAAAAGTGCCCCCTATTGGTCCTCCAACATCACTTTGGCCTGCTCACCAACCAGCCCGCCATCCACTGGTCTGACCTTCTATCTGTCTAATCAGGAGCAGTGTCAGAGTTGTGGGGTTCCTCTGTCATTAGAGCTCTGCAGATTTGATTGTTGGCCATGCATTTTCTCTTCTGTGTGTTGCACTGATTCAATGGCTCCTTATTGAAATTTTGTGCCTAACATTCTCCAGTACTCGGCGGTTTTGTCTCTTAAAACCTCATTAAAAACACCTCAGGCTCCAGGAGGAAATATTTGCTTCAAAACAAATGAATAGTCCATCAATGCTTAAAAGTGAACAGCAGTTTATTCTTTAACAGTTTATGCTCAGTAAAATAAAAAACTGTCAGTGCTTTAGAGTGAACATTCACCATTACAGGCAGACGGGGTTGTGGTCTAGAGACCACAGGGTTGCTGTCAAGGCAACCGTTATATTCTGTAATGCTTATGCCAGTAGGGCTGACAACTTCCCAGATTGTATTTCCTCCACATCTGATACTGCAACTTGCCCTGCAATGACCCAGACGGCCTTGATGGGCTGTCCTCCACCCACACTGTGTCCTTGCAAGGAAAGGCCTTGCGCCCTGTGTGTCACAGAAAAACAGATACACACACAATCTTGTTGCCAGCCGTGTGTTTTCCCCACAACTGACACATGGAGTCAGATAGCCCTATCGAATGTGTAAATATCGAGCATTATGACGTAATTTCCAATACCCTTGTGAGAAGACTATGGAGAAGGTTTGAACATTCGGTCCATTTAGTGGTCAATGAAACATCTGTTTTCCATACAGTATGTAAGCAATCAGAGCTTTTGCCATGACACTCCAAATTGAGTTTGAATACATCCTGTGTCCCTTGACCATCTTGAAGATTTCAGAATACATTCTAAAGGCAATACACAACAACTTACAGATTATAAGTTAAAGCATCTGACCTGTTGTCGAAGGGTTGCTAGATCTAGACAAGTTGCAAAATCAGTTGTTCTGTCCCTAAGCATGATATTAAACTATAGTTTCTTGTGTAAGTTGCTCTGGATAAGAGAAATCTAAGTTACTTATGCCAGTAGAGCTAGAGTAGAGTAGGTTGCTCTGCTGTGATAGAAATCTAAATTCAGAAACCTTTGAGGTAGGTAAGGTATCATTATACAAATACAGTTTATTCATATTTGCAAATAGAGACAGAAACATACTATGAAGTATAACACTGCTAAATGACTAATATGTAAATGTACTAAAATCTGTATATTCCTAACAGAGAACAGAGCTGTTTGCCATTCAGCACCAGCTTAAAAGAGAACCAAGCCCATGTTCATGGGAAGGTAAAAGGGAGCCCACAGAGAATGAATGGTGTTTTTGAAGTAGGTTTGGAGATGCCAGTGCATCCCTATGGATTGGACCAAAAATCTGTTAGTTCCCTTTGCATTCCAACACTTTGTTTCCTGTCTTGGTCAGACATCGCCAGACAGCGTTTCTGTCAGCCATGCTGGAGCTGGACCAGTGCTCTTTGATACATTGGCTTGGACTGTTATCATACTGAAGAAACTCTCCCCTATACCCAAGAGCCTCTCAACCCAAACCACCCCAGGTGGAAGTGTGATGGTGGGCATCAGGTGGGCGTAACGCAGCCTCTCAATAATAGCATATCTGCACAGAGCCAACCTCTGTATATTCAAGCCTGGAAGAAATACATTGAAAAACAACACAAGTCTCTGCTTCAGTGAGGGGCCAAGGTTTAGGGGGAGGGGAGGGCACGGCATGGGTTATCTGGGTCAGTCAGCCGACAAAACCAATGGGTGGAAGAATACTTTTGACAATCGAGGAGAGAAATAACAGGAAGAAGGAAAGTGTTACAGACTCTAAAATGCAGCTGAAACCAGCAGAGATCCAAAAAGGTGTGCTTGGGAAACGTGTGAAAGCTGGATGTGCACCAGAATCTGTGAAAACGTCAAATCATAAGGGAAGGCTTTGTTCTAGTGCAGGGCAGCCCTCTCCAGAATCATGTCTAGATGGTAGATTATACTAATACTACCCACAGACACACACTATCTCATGTCTTCCCATCATTAAATAGCTTTCAATTGCTTTGTGTCCTAAACCATTGTAGGACAGAAATCAATACTAGAAATGTATCAAAACTAAAATGTTTGGTCGAATAGGATTTTAAACAAAAGGACTCATGTAATTCATTAGCAGGACACTCTTCACACATCCAATGTAACAAAAGCTAAACCACTTAGGCCTAAATCCTTGTTCACACGACTCATTAAATTCCCTACTGAAAGATACATAAAGTTCTCTTCTCCAGTACATCCCACTGCTACATTATGAAGAGGATCACAAGACACTTTTCATAAGGGCTTGTAAGCTAAGCACATCATGCACCTCCATATTGCCATCCCCCCACACATAATAAAACACACACATAAACGTTGCAACCTCAATCACACAAGCACATCAACTGACTGCATTAACCACGGACAGTAAAAGCCACTGGGCTTTTAACCAAGACATAAGAAAGCAATGAATGCACCCGAAAAGCGCTGGAACACGTCTCCCTCCCTCTGTCCCGTCATAACAACAAAGCCTTACCCCCAGTCCTCCATTAGCATGGTGAGATGCCACGGCTAGCTACAGCTCCTAAGGCACATGGACTCCACACCCCTCTGTCCTTTTTCCTACCGCCCCTTTGTTGTCGTTGAAGCTCAGACACCGGTTCTGTCAGAGAGCTGGGCTGGCGTCGTCGCCCCGCAATGGACGTAAAGGCCGTCTTATCATACAGTGCGAACACTATGGGCAGGGAAAGGTGTTGCCTGGAAGTGTGAGAGGGTTCCCGTCTATGATTAAGTGTATCCGTACACGTGTGTGTGAGAGAGTATGTGTGTGTGTGGGAAAGGGGGAGTCTCAATGGATGTGGGATAATCCTCTGGTGTTGTGCTTGATTGGTTCAATAAGAAAAGAGAGAGCGGTGGGCAAAAGAAGGGATGAGATGGGGAGGTGCAGATAGGAGAGGGGGGAGTTAAGAAATACAGCAGAAATAAGTGAGCCTCTTGTTATTAGTTTGTTATTTTTGTTATTTGGGTACTATTTCTCGTTTGAGTCTGGCAATTCAATAGCTAGTTTTCCAAGTGCCTGACTTTCAGTGAAAAAGATCTTACAGGTAACTGAAATGTATCAGGAAAACTAAAATGCAAATTGATTTAAGAAAAATATTATCAAAAAGACACTACAAAAATAAGAAACGGAACTGAAAACTCAGGAAAAAAAACAAAAACGCTTACATATATAGATGGAAGAATGGGTGGGGACAGTAAACTGCTGCATCAGACACTATTAGTGGAGTGAGGGGATGTAGGCAAAGGTAGAGATGTGAAGCTAGATCAAGATTTGGAGGGAGTCAATAGTACAGGTGGGGCCCTTACATGTTAGGTATGAGGGAACTGTTGCTACAACAAACGCTGACTCATTTCAAGAGAAAGAGAGCTGCATTATTGAGGCCATTTAGCGTATTATCAATCTGATCTACTATTCAGAGGCAGATCTCAGAGATGCCATGCAGAAAGAAAGCTGATAGTAAAACCCTGATTTGAATATTAAAAAGGCCAAAAGAGCAACTCTGCGATATGATAAGACAGTCATAAATGAGGGATAATCAGCAGACAGGAATAGCTGGTGGAACCTTCGAGAAGAAAAACAACAATGACAATGCAGTTTTAATAGCTGAAGTGTGTGTATAATGTATGCATATAATCCTGTGTTTGTGACCTGATGAACAGAGGACAGGATAGCTGTCCGCCAAGAGACTCACCATGGCCTGGTGATTGATCATCACTGGGGAGCATGCTGAGCAGAATGGGGACAGAGGAATGAGGGAGAACACGGATTGACGAGGAAGAGGATGAGGATGGTGGAGTACCAGGCCAGATAAGGGGAACAAAAGCCACAATGGCTCAGCCAGCTACAAATAAATTCCACTGCAGCAAAGGACAGGTGCGATGCAATCTCTAGCTTAGAACCCACAAAGGACAGGTGCTATGCAATCTCTGCCTTAGAACCCACAAAGGACAGGTGCTATGCAATCTCTACCTTAGAACCCACCGCAGCGCAACAGCTATTCATTACAACACTCAATGCCGCCATTCTGACTGCAATCTGACTGCAGCACTGAGACACCACTGAACAGGAAGACGAGAAATACAGAAAAACACTTAAAACAGATTTTAATACAACTTCTTAGGGGCTTTTAAAATGTAATCCCATTCTCTTGACAGCTAATTAATTCCTCATATACGCTGCATGTCTCATTCTAAGGAATTTTTCACACTAAGCCAGACTGCCAAGAGGTAAAACATGCGTCACCCTGGAAATTTTTGCACAATGGCAATGAAGTAACCATGACAATGAAGGACACACACAACTACAATAGCAATCATACCAAGACATTGCAAACAACTGTCTCCCAGGTTAATACCAACAACAAAATAGGCCTATGGTTAATGAAATTGTACACTATATTTTTTTGTAATCTATATACAGTGGGGAGAACAAGTATTTGATACTTTGCTGATTTTGCAGGTATTCCTACTTACAAAGTATGTAGAGGTCTGTAATTTTTACCATAGGTACACTTCAACTGTGAGATGGAATCTAAAACAAAAATCCAGAAAATCACAATGTATGCTTTTTAAATAAATAATTAGCATTTTATTGCATGACATAAGTATTTGATCACCTACCAACAAGTAAGATTTTGTGCTCTCACAGACTTGTTAGTTTTTCTTTAAGAAGCCCTCCTGTTCTCCACTCATTACCTGTATTATCTGCAACTGTTTGAACTCGTTACCTGTATAAAAGACACCTGTCCACACATTCAATCAAACAGACTCCAACTTCTCCACAATGGCCAAGACCAGAGAGCTGTGTAAGGACATCAGGGATACAACTGTAGACCTGCACAAGGCTGGGGTGGGCTACATGACAATAGGCAAGCAGCTTGGTGAGAAAGCTACAACTGTTAGCGGAATTATTAGAAAATTGAAGAAGTTCAAGATGACGGTCAATCTCCCTCAGTCTGGGGCCCCATGCAATATCTCACCACATGGGGCATCAATGATCATGAGGAAGGTGAGGGATTAGCCCAGAACTACACGGCAGGATCTGGTCAATGACCTGAAGAGAGCTGGGACCACAGTCTCAAAGAAAAACATTAGTAACAAACTACGTCGTCATGGATTAAAATCCTGCAGCGCACGCAATGTCCCCCTGCTCAAGCCAGCACATGTCCAGGCCCGTTTGAAGTTTGCCAATGATGATCCAAAGGAGGAATGGGAGGTCGTGTGGTCTGATGAGACAAAAATGTAGCTTTTTGGTCTAAACTCCACTTGCCTTGTTTGGAGGAAGAAGAAGGATGAGTACAACCCCAACAACACCATCCCAACCGTGAAGCATGGAGGTGGAAACATCGTTCTTTGGGGATGCTTTTATGCAAAGGGGACAGGATGACTGAACCGTATTGAGGGGAGGATGGATGGGGCCATGTATCGCAAGATCTTGGCCAACAACCTCCTTCTCTCAGTAAGAGCACTGAAGATGGGTCGTGGCTGGGTCTTCCAGCATGACAATGACCCGGAACACACAGCCAGGGCAACTAGGGAGTGGCTCCGTAAGAAGCATCTCAAGGTACTGGAGTGGCCTAGCCAGTCTCCAGACCTGAACCCAACAGAAAATCTTTGGACGGAGCTGAAAGTCCGTATTGCCCAGCGACAGCCCCAAAACCTGAAGGATCTGGAGAAGGTCTGTATGGAGGAGCGGGCCAAAATCCCTGCTGCAGTTTGTGGAAACCTGGTCAAGAATTACAGGAAACGTATGATCTCTGTAATTGCAGCCAAAGATTTCTGTACCAAATATTAAGCTCTGCTTTTCTGATGTATCAAATGGTTATGTCATACAATAAAATGCTAATTAATTATTCAAAAATTATACAACGCAATTTTCTGGATTTTTGTTTTAGATTCCGTCTCTCACAGTTGAAGTGTACCTATGATAAAAGTGTACCTATGATAAAAATGATAGACCTCTAAATGCTTTGTAAGTAGGAAAACCTGCAAAATCTGCAGTGTATCAAATACTTGTTCTCCCCACTGTGTGTATATATCTATACGTAAACCTACATGTACCATCACAACCATTATGACAGGATGTAATCCCTTTTTGGTATACAGTGGTTTAGACAAGTATTCAGACCCCTTCACTTTCTCCACATGTTTTTGTGTTATATACTTAATTTATAATTGATTCAATGTTTTTTAGCAATCAATCTATAAACAATACCTCATTAAATTAAAAAGTAAAAAAAGGTTTTTAGAGATGAAAAATCTTAAACTGATAAATGTCATTTGCATAACATAATTATTCAGAAACTTTGCAAACCAACTTGAGCTCAAATACATCTTTTGTACTTGGAACATCTTTGACTGGCTTCTAGAAATTCTAGAACCTGTTTTAAAAATGTTCCCATAAAACACAGTGCATGCCAATGCAAAATACAAGTCATGAAGTCCAAGGGACTCTCCAAGAAAGTCCAAGGTTCACTCCAAGGAAGTCAAAGAAACTCTACAATGTAGTTCAAGGTACACTGCAAGGATGTCTAAGTTATACTCCAAAGAAGTCTATACTACAAGGCAGTCCAAGTAACTCTGAAAATAGAATTTTATTACACTTACAATATATTTCAATAAAACACATTCTGAATGTTTTTGAAATATGTAATATATCAGAAATATCTTCTAAGTGTACTATATTCTATTTCCAGTAATGTATCATAA
Organism: Esox niger; assembly: GCA_016801105.1. Lineage (NCBI taxonomy): Eukaryota > Metazoa > Chordata > Actinopteri > Esociformes > Esocidae > Esox > Esox niger. The sequence goes on from JACXGJ010000743.1 coordinate 80,781, forward strand.
ATATACCTAAATATGAAAAAAGTGGGTCCATTTTAACACAGCTAAGAATACTTACAACTAAGTTAATACTACTTAGTTTGTTTCCAAAATAATACACTACAAGTATACTGCTTTGGTACATACGAGCCAGGGAGCTTTTATTTTAGATCATGAAAGATAGGACCAAGACATACATGTCGTTTACATTTTTGTTCAGTGAAAAATGCAACAATACACAGACTGTGCCATGGTTTTAGTTTTAGTTTATATTATATTTCAATCAGAAAGTACTCAGTGCCAAAAAAAACTCTCATCTACAATTCAGTTTTCTTTAAAATTCAGCTAACTTTTGTCACCACTTGAAAACTGTGGAATGAATCCAGGTGTGTAAGCAATTTTTTACTTAAATGTCTTTAGCTTGTATTATATATTTTAACAAAACAGGAAGTCAAAAAGACAGCTTTATCAGTATCTGATGACTTAATAGCAGCATACTCAAAAACAAAGCACCTGTGTTAAAGGTGGCTGACAGCGTCAATGTTTAGAGAAGCACCACAAACAGGGAAGTATGTCACATTAATGGTTTTGGCACTGACAGCATCAATAGGTTCACTCTAACAGAGGACACTTCTGAGAGGAAGTAATTAAGCTATTTCAAATAGGTTCACCAAACAAACCCACTGGGTAATTTCCCAGTGGTGTAGACTTGAAGATGTAGCTCACTTGGCAAACATGGGAACAAAAGGGAAGTTGGGTCAATTCTTTTGACAACCCATATCTAAGATGTATGAAGGCATGGCAGTAAGTCACTTTGGAGAAAGCATGTGCTAAATGGTATTTATTATTATGATCTCAATTTACCCTTCACTCTGCATTACGGGTCTGCAGAAATTACATAAAAAGATTTCATCACATGATTTTTACATCACAGAGTTAATGGGCCACATAAGGTCAATGTCAGGTTCTCAACGGATGAGGCTAACAAGCAAGTTCTGATTGACTTTGTAAATTTAGTTGTAAGTGTGTACACAGTAAACTACATTTTGTATTTGCTCGCTAGAAAGCAAGTTAACTATTTCATCTTTGATATTCACCTCGGACTGTCAAACATTATTTGCTTGAGAGAGAAAGGAAAATACATATATTTTATGTCTAACTCTGAATACGAGCAGGATGGAAACATTTTTGGGATAGAGCCTTACTTCTTCTAACCATAATACACCGAACAGAAGCTTGAACAGCAGCTAAAGGGGGGGCGATGATGAACATGTTCATCCTTAACCCTTGCCCAGAATATCCAGAGGCAATGTGTACTTTGTGTATTATAACATAGCAATTGGAAGCATTAATTACAATCTGTCTTGTATCCATGGGTTGAACTGGGTAAATTGATGGAATTGCATTTGCGTTTAATCAGCTTCTAAGTTAACATGGGTCATGATCATCTGCATTAAAATGTTTCTCACAAAAACATTATGTCTTGTTGTTGAAGTTGCTCCATTGATTCTCTCACAATACAACTCGGTAGAGGCAGAGGTATTATCCCAAATGCAGAGTGAACAGAATTGAATTATCTCAAGATCTACGTGCAGGCAGAAGTCAACATCTATACTAACAAACAAAGGAAATCCAGAAGTTCAAAGTTTTTATCAAATGCACAGCATAACACAGCGTCATCCTGCACAATGAAATTCTTGTGAAATGGCACATGACATCTACAAAGTAAAAATTAATAAATATACAAAAATATATGCTGCCGCGACAGTTAACTGAATGTAGTTTTTTGGTGTAGTTTTCCACTTGCAATGCATCTTTGCGATAGCAGTATGAAACGTTTCCATTCATGAATTTGGACAATGCTAATAATGCTAATTACAGACTGGGACAGAGCTAAAAAATGGATTGTTTGAAAAAATTACTTTGTGCCTACTGGAATATCATTTGGTATGTAAACTTTGGAAAAATATGAATTTTGGACAAACTAATAATATTAAATAATTGTCATGTCCTGGCTATGCCCCAGATATCTTTGCACTGGGCTTGGGGCAATAGTTAGGACAGGACAACAATAGATGCCTCTAGGCATCTCTGCGTGGCTAGGTTTCCCCAATTGGAGGCAGGTTTAGATTGTTGCCTCCAATTGGGGTACCTACCTAAGCAGAAGGTTGTCCCCACACAGGTTGTGGAGTATTTTGGTTTGTTTGCTGTATGCTATGCCCCAGTCACTGGAGCTGCTTTAAGTTTGTTTTGTTTCTTTCTTTAATAAAATAATGGAGTACTATTACCCGTTCACCTCTGTGTTTGTGTCCTTCAACCAGCCTTGTGACAACAATATAAAAAATTATTTCTATACAAATTATACAAATCCACAAATAAAGCTGACAGGGTAACTAGTAGGTAAACTAGTAATAGCTTACTTTTATTGTAATATGAAAATATTGAATAAATACCTTATAAAGCCCCTAGTTATTAAAGGTCCCTCTGCTTGCTCCTCCTTCAGCACCTCTACTTGAGCTTCAGTCACTGGATCACTAACTTACAATCCATTTTCCAAAAGTGAAACCTTACTTGTATAAAGCTGTTACAATTGTATAAAACAGTGACATGGAGATTTTGAAATTAATGAGATATTATTAATTTACATCAATTGTTTTAATAAAAGGTTTTGTAATATTTAGGCTTTCTGTTCATCTTGCTAAAGTAGCTTCCATTTGTGTCCTGTTACAGGTCCTGTACACTGTAGGTACAGTGGATATTAAAAGTCTACACACCCCTATTAAAATGCCAGGTGTTTGTGATGTATAAAAATGAGACAAAGATAAATCCTGTCAGAACTTTCTCCACCTTTAATGTGACCTATAAAGAGTACGTAGGAAAGCAGAACATAAGTGAAGGAAAACTAAACTTCAAATTTATGTATAAACAAAGCCTTGGTACCTTCAACAATGAGTTACGCAGAGCCAGACAGCAACATTTATCGCAGAGCCAGACAGCAACATTTATCGGGAATGATTAACAAGAATATCAATAATACCCGCACTCTTTTTGTCATGGTCGACAAGCTTACAAACCCAATAAAGCAGATAGCATCAGAACTCATGTCCACGGTGAAATGTAATTAATTTGCGTTTCATTAGTGAAAAATAAGACAGACCACCAGAACTACACAGTCTAACAAGGACACTGTACCATCACTACAACCACCAAGACATAACTTGGTATTATGTCGCAATTTACTACAATTGATCAAAAATCCCTAGAAGAATCAGTTCAACATCTTCTATATGTTGTTTCGACACACTGCCATCAGTAAAATTTGAGAACTCTATAACATTAGACCTGCAGCAAATAGTTAATATCTCCCTGCAATCAGGCATTTTCCCAACATCTCTAAAAACAGCTGCCATTAAGCCCCTATTAAAAAAGAAATCACTGGATGCATCTATAATGAACAACTATAGACCTGTTTCAACTCTCCCTTTCATAGCAAAGATCATTGAGAAGGTTGTATTCAATCAACTCAGTAATTTTGTGACCTCAAGAAGTATATTGGACAAATTTCAGTCAGGCTTCCAACCTCAACACATTACTGAAACGGCCCTGATAATAGTTTTAAATAATACACGTCTGAATAATGATTCAGGTAAAATAACGGTTCTAGTTCTACTAGATCTCAGTGCAGCCTTTGACACTGTAGATCATAGATAGGCTGGAAAATTTAGTAGGACTTTCCGGGACAGTCCTTGATTGGTTCAGATCTTATCTAGATGGCCGGAGTTACTTTGTCACCATTTGTCAGCTCGATCGTGGGAAGAAGGAGACTGCGGAGTCGGTAGGTTTATATTCATTTAATGTACGAGCTGAACTATGCTCATAACGGCGAGACAATAACACACAAAAACAAAGGGAGCAGAGGGAACATATATACTGAGGGGAATGACTGTGGATGATGATCAGGTACGCTAGACGAGACAACAGGTGTGATGAGTTGATGAGATGGGCAATGGTGTCAGAAGGCCGGTGACATCGAGCGCCAAAGCCCGCCTCCTGCAGGGGGAGGATGGGCAGCAGATGGCGTGGTTGTCACACCATTGGTAATCATGAATCTGATAGGGTGGCTATGACATGCGGAGTTCCACAGGGATCAGTTCTCGGACCGCTTCTGATCAATCTCTGTATGCTACCTATGGGCCAAATTCTACAGAACAACAACATTAACTTCCACAGCTATGCCGATGATACTCAAATATATATGGCTCTCGAACTGTATGACAACAGCTCAATAGACTCTCTGTGTCACTGTATGGAGCACATAAATACCTGGACGAATCAAAATTGTCTACAATTAAACTAAGATTATTGTGATTATTGTGTTTGGCAACAAAAATGTAAGAACAAGTATTAATAAAGAGCTAGATTCTCGGGGCTCTGAAAACCAAGGATCACGTCCGTAATCTTGGTGTTCTGATAGACTCAGACCTCACATTTAACAGTCAAATCAAATCGGTCACCAAAACAGCATTCAATCATCTTAAAAATATATCCAGAATCAAAAGCCTGGTGTCCCAAAAAGACCAAGAGAAGCTCATACATGCTTTTCTCTAGTAGGCTTAACTACTGTAATGGCCTCTTAACTGGACTCCCCAAAAAACCTGCAAAACAGCTGCAGCTCATTCAGAATGCAGCTGCTAGAATGTAAACCAGGACCAAGAGGACAGAGCACATCACTCCGGTTCTTAAATCTTTGCATTGGCTTCCGGTCAGTTACAGAATAGACTTTAAAGTGGTGCTTCTAGTTAATAAATCTCTGAATGGTTTAGGAGCCGAATACATTTCTGATATATTTGAAGAATATAAACTGAGCAGCGCTCTTAGATCCATGAACTCAGGTCAGCTAGTAGAGCCCAGAATCCAAACTAAATATGGAGAAGCTGCGTTTAGCAGTTATGCTGAACACAAGTGGAATAAACTACCAGAAGATCTTAGACTTTTATCAAACGTGTCCAGTTTAAATCCAGGCTAAAACACTTATATTTCACATAGCTTTCTATGTTTCTATAACAGCACTGTTTAGTCTTACAGCTTTTATAGCTTCCTATGTTTTCATGTTCTATTTCTATTTTATTATTCTTTGTTTTATTATTATGCTTTATTTTATATTTCTCTTCTTGGTTTATGTTGTTATTAAATGTATATCTTGCTATCTTTTACCAATTATAATGCAAGTTCTGGTGCTATCAGAGGAATAACCTCTGTGTAAATGTAACAATCTGCTGATTATGTATTTTACTGTTTTGATTCTATTGCATTATTTAAATTTTCACTGTAAAGCACATCAAATTGCTTCTATGAATGAATTGTGCTATATAAATATACTTATAACTTGAACAATTAAATTGAAAAACGAACTGAAATCTTTGTGAGAAAAAAAACTCAAACCTGGTTGCGTAAGCGTGCACACCATTAAACTAATACTTTGTTGGAGCACCTTTTGATTTTATTACAGCACTCAGTCTTTTTGGGTAGGAGTCAATTAGCATGGCACATCTTGACGATGCACTATTTTCCCACTCTTCTTTGCAAAAGCGCTCCAAATCTGTCAGATTGCGAGGACATGTCCTGTGCACAGCCCTCTTCAGATCACCCCAATTGGATTTAGGTCTGGGCTCTGGCTGGGCCATTCCAAAACATGAATCGTCTTCTGGTGAAGCCATGCATTTGTGGATTTGGACGTGGGCCTTGGGTTGTTGTTGTGCTGAAAGGTGAATTTCCACTTCATCTTCAGCTTACTAACGGATGCCTGAAGGTTTTGTGCCAAAATTGCCTGATATATGCAATTGTTCTTAATTCCCTACACCCTGACTAAGGCCCCCGTTTTCAGCTAAAACAAAAATGCCCCAAAGAATGATGCTGCCACCACCATGCTTCACTGTGAGAATGGTGTTCTTTGGGTAATGTGTTGTTTTTGCACCAAACATACCTTTTGGAATTTTGGCCAAAACTTTTTAGGGGGAGGCTAACGGGCTGCCCGAGAGGAGCCTCTTTGGAGCCTCCTCAATGCTGTGTGGACTGGACAGGCAGTTGGCCATACGCCGCCCCAGTCACTGCTTTGCGGCCTGCTGCCACCCCACTCGCTGCTCTGTGGCCTACTGCCGCCCCAGTCGCTTCTCTGCTGCACGGGATCCTCATCCTTTCATGTTGTCAATAAAAACAAGCTAACCTTTATGAAAATACTATATGGCCTGGTTATATTTGAAAAAAACTAATAATCACAAAATTGATGGATTTTGTTTGAATTATGACTACACAAAAAATTAATGGAAGGAATTTTACTGCCAAAAAGACGGTTTTAAGCAGAGCAATGGGAAATACGTAGAGCAGAGCATGAACTTGCACGGGATTTCAATCAGCACCAATCCACTAACATACACTGGCTGCTACCACTTAACATAATATTCCTCACAAGCTTCAAAAATGAAATATGTATTCAATGTGTGACTTGCACAAACGTATGTTTGTATTCACTGTGTGATTGTCAAACCTCAGAGGGTTTAATTCTGCCCGGATGAAGCCCCGCCTCAAACTGCACATTGCAGTCAGGGGTACTTACCAATGCTTGGTAAGGATTTCACTGGCCGCTTTTGGGCATGTGGGCATGTATGTTTGTTCAAAAAAGTTTGTTCATTTGTTATCAATGAAATAAGTTTGAATTGAGTCGCTTCTGTATCTAGTAGTAGTATGATGTAAATCTGTCTAATTGTTCACAAAACTAATACGAAGGTGACAGCATTACCATAGCTATCTTTTAAATGTCATATAGACAAAATAGCTAATAGACAGCATAGCGTTCAGACAGGCGATGTCTCTTGCTTCAAATAATTACTATTTCACTGTCAGTACAGAAACAATTGTCTTACTACAGCGCTAAGGCCAACCTCAAGTACCCAACTGCAGCTGCCCCTGCCAAGTCACCAATCCCACTACACCAGTATCTTGGCAATGCCAGACTTATGCAGCATTCAGGAGAGACACTGCATCCTGCCGTTCTCATCAGATTCCTACTCTATATATAGAGACAGAAGAGATCATCAATTATTCAGCCGCACTGTGTAAACAGATAGGAGTGATGACCAACCTTATGCACATGGAGGCTCTAGGCAGGGCCCCTTTACTTCAACTCATCCCATATCATTGCCCATGCCTAACACACACACACACACACACACACACACACACACACATAATTAAGAGGGATGTAACTTTATTAACTATCCCTGCCTTTGTATTGTCTGAAAGCATAAATGGTCAGACTAAAAATAACGATACGCATGGCATTCGTCCCCATGTGGAAAATGCAGTAGACGAAATACACAAATATTTTGCTTCATTCAGTAATCCCCTCCTCTTCTGCATACTGACATTTTTACTTTAACTTCTGTACACCAGCTGTATAATGCCATCTAAAAGTCAAAGCCATTTAGACAGTAACACCATTCCCAACATTACTTTGTAAATGTTTTCTCACATAAACAATAATCAAGCAAACTGTGTAGACACTTGACTCCCGGGAAATGACTGCAATATTGGCTGCTTTTTCCAGGCACAAAATCTATACGGTTTTACCATTTTGGCAACAAATACAGGCTTGGGAGAAAAATGAATGATTAGGAGCACCACCAAATCTCAACATTGGCGAGAAAGTAATCCTGTGAAACACCATTATTTCACTATTCGGTTATTTAATTATTCAAGATATTATGGCAATTTTCAGCAATAAAATGTAATATAGAAAATCCCACATGTAGCACCTTTAATACACAATTTATTTAATTATCTGATTTGAATTTACAATATTTTTAAATCGCTGGGGCTCTGAGGATCTGTTCTGATTAGAGATTATTAAAAAAATGGAATGGTGTAGTCCATTGTTGTGAGCCAGCAGGGTATTTAAATTGAGACTTTACTTTATTTATTTTTCCACTCACCGTTCGGTGCAAAGTCTTTCTCTGAAAGGATACTAGCAAGGAAACTTGAGGAGACAAAATAAAAAAACTCCTGTTGCAATGTGAAGACAATATCTGTCATATATGCCACACACTTTATAAACCTAGACCAATGTCCAACCACCTAATCTGCAACATCATCTTACTTCTGACCCCTCCTTGTGACACACAAGACTCATAAGCCTCTGTATCTTAAAATCAATTCCAGCGTGCACTCAGTAAAAGAGCAGACAGTATCGGACCACATTTTCTGACAACAAAACACAGTCATTAACATGTCATGGATTTCTTAGGTCACTCCAGACAATGACAGGATACCCTAACTTCCTGACCTGTCCCGCCCTGGGAAACTAGGCTGATACTCTGTCCACATCACTTGACATGGTATAGCTGAACAGAGCTGAAGGGAGTTGCAGTGGTCTTCCCCGGCAACAAAATCAATGTCCAATTGATTAGGACAGAGCATGGGTAACTCTGTGACTGCACAGCGTCGCTAACAGGGTAGGAGACAGACAAAATGTCTGCTCTTCAGAAATTCCTCATCAGGACCAGAGCACTTGGCCAACACCCCAAAACTTAAGATTGACACGTGAAGTAGAACTGGAGTACTTCCATGAAGTGGAGTATACCCACAAGTAAATAAAACATCCATTTGACTGCTTTTGGAACAATATTTTTGCAGAAACGATAACAATGACTTGCTTAGCAAAATGACTGCATTCAAGCTATCACTGAGCACAGTCCTCTACTACCCACACATCCAGCAACATTTCAAGATAGCACCTAACTTTAGATGTTTCTATTCTGCCAAATGGACTGGTTACCCCTGTTTGAATGTCTGTAACAATCCTATAAGATGTTTATCGTGCTAAACAGGTTAAATAAATCTTCACAACAATGTTTGCATTGTCAAAAAATATTTATAAAGCATAAATACAGATTAGTAAGTAAAATTCTCTGAAGTTCTCATGCTTTTGCTAACCCTATCGTGTGTGTAGGCTTCTTTGTTTAACACTGTATTACTTAAATATATAATTTGTATTGCTGTGACCATTTCTTTTAGAATAACATAACAGTACTGCACCTGGTAGCTCTTGGCTGTGAATGCTGGCTAAGTCCTGAGCAACACTTGGAGTGATATGTGACCAACCTTGAGAGACGTGACATTGGAGAAAGACAGGGCTAGAAGCTACTAGCATGGTTACGCACCTGAGCAAAATGACACACCCTTTTGCTTTACCTCCCCCAACCAACACGCACACAGACTGAACTTTGACCAATCATCCTAAAGACTGGCGGGACCATCAATGATTAGCCATCTGCCGGTGAGGGCACTCCCTCCCTGTCTGACACATTCCTAAGAACAGGGAGAACTGTGCAGGAACATAACAGGAGAAAAAAAGAGGGAGGTGCAAAAGAGGGGCAGAAAAATAAAGAGGGTAGAGACAGGAAGTAACAAAAGGTAGAGAGAAAGGAGAGAAAGGGGATTGAAGCAAGGAAAGATAAGATGGCAGGACGAAGGAAGGCTGAGACGAAATATTAATAAACACACATATCTGAATGTGCAATCACAGGAATAAGACATGACCCATAAACAATGTCTTTATATCTTAATGAAATATGATTTATAATTAACCAATTTCCAACAATATACATAGCTAATAATAACATTTGAAATGCATTTCTCCTTTAAAATGTCAGTGTGTGATATTAACTTTGTTTTTTATTATTTATTATTTTTATTTATTCTTTCCTATTTGCCTTTTGCTTTAGCAACCTGGACAAATGTCTCCCATGCCCTTTAAATTTAAACTGAAACCAAGGTAGGCTTGAGATGAATTCCATATCTTTTTTATTTTTTTATCTTTTAAATTGAAAGTTAGTTTAGAAAAGGTGGAGAGAACAGTCAGGAAAGAGGAAGATTGGAGATAAATTCCTCTCTTTATTCTCCACATCAACTCTTGTGACAATTAACACAGTGTTATAACACTGTAGATAGCTCATAATGTAACATTTGAAATAGTGTTATCCTTTTGAAATATTTGTGTAATGTTTACTAACAATTTCAGATTTTTTTATTAGTTATTTTATATTTCTTACTTTTCACTTGTGTTGTAGTCAGTTTTTCCAGAAGAGAGAGAGGATATGGATGGGAAGACAGAAGAAGTGGCAGGAGAGAGGAAGTGGGAGGAGAGAGAATGAGGTTAAACAAATGAGAGGCACGAGAAGAAAAGGGAAAAAGACAGGAAAGAAAAGACAGGAAGAAAATTAGCAACGAACCTGTTATTTTATTAGGACAGAATGCCTTGGTATTGAGTAGCCAGCTTAGCTGTTCTGTGTGTTGACTGGCAGGAAAAGGCAGCGGAACACATCAAAGCTGACGTGTCTATCTGAAGGCACACTGCAGTCGCCGTGTTCTGAGGAAGGGGTGCCTGCATGTCGGGTGGGGTGAGAAATCCCATCAAACGCTTACCTGGGAGCAGCACATGTATTAGAGACAGTTGCCTCAATTCAGAGACACATTACACAGTCTGCTATCAACACACACCTCCCTCAATTTCTGGCAGCACCTCAGGGAATGGTAGAGAGGGGTGGAAAGACTGACAGAGAGAAGAGCAGATCAAACTAATTCCCCTTCAGTAAAAAAATAATGGCTATGCTCTCCTGCTGGTTGGTTCCTACACAAGACTGACCCCAATCTTCTCTCCCCGTTACCAAGTTGTGGGAATAATATGGACATCCACCATTTTCACACTGGGAGCTAGGCTAGTACTAAATATTGGTAGGAAAGAGAGCTTGGACGTGGTGAATGCTGCTCACGTGCGTTTTTTTCTTCACCATAAAAAACGGGCTTATAGCTGTCTGATGAAGGCTATTGCAGCTAAAATATCTGTGTCTTGAGGAGAAGGTAAATAGAATGACCTTAGAGCATCATTACAATTTACCATACCATTTACATTTTTTTCTCTAATTCATTTGGCTTTAGTCTCTACATATGTGCTGTAGCAAGGCTCAGCCTGCCAAAAAAGTCACCTTTCGTCACCCTCTGTCTATATTTTGAAAGTGGATAGGTGACTAGCCAACTACTTAATTGACAAAATAGTGAATGTCAATTGTCTTAGAAAATGTAATCATCTTATTATCTAGGTAAACTACATTTTCTCCTAAACTAACAGACTACAATCTGTTGGAAATCATGAAGGGGACAGTTTTGACCCATGCAAGTTCAAGTTTATTTGTCATTTGCAATAACAAATTATGGCAATGAAATGCTTGGTTTTCCTACTCCCAACAGTGCAGTTTAAAAAGTAACAGTAATTATAATATAAAAATAAGATAACACAAACAATCAATAGTAACACTACACAAAAACACACATCAATAATAATAACTATACAACTGTACAACCGTAGTGCAATGTAAAAGTGACAAGTGTGCATGATATTATTAGCAGATTAGTTTATAAAAAGCTGATAATTAAAGAGGATTAAACACACTGAAAAAGCAGCAAATACATGACAAGAGAGAACTGTCTAGTCAATGTGTTAAAACACATTAAATGGTGGATTAAATAGTCATCCCTGCGCACATTTACACTATACAGCCTCTAGCGGTGTTCTCTAAAACCAACGAGCCAGAAACTCTGTATTACTCCTTAGTTATTTATTACCATAATACTTCACCTTATTCAGAATCCATGGGTGTAAAGCATACACAGTGCCAACCAAAAGTACTGGCAACCTAAGTTAATACACACAAAATGGCTGTGAATTGTTTTTTGTTATTTTTCAGTTTGAGCACCCAGAAGAAATCAATGAATATTAAATCGTCATCAATTAATTTCAATTAATTTTTTACACGTGTTCCACAATAAGTGGCTCCCCTGTATTTAGTACATTGTGCACCCTCCCTTTGCCAAAATAAGAGCTCAGAATATTATTTTATAAAGTTTGATGACAGGGGAGAACCCAGAAAGAAATTAGACCAGTGGTCTATATAGAAACTCTCCGGATCCATCAGAATCCTTGGTACTTACTAGTGAACTATTCAGATTACCTGAGGTTTTAAATCAAATGTAATTTATGGGATTTTGTTGGCCACTGTAAAAGCTTGGTCTTATGGTCAGGGAACCATTTTCGTGTAGATCTGGAGGAATGCTTTGGGTCATTGCCCTGCTGGACTCGTTTGGCACAAGCGAAACAGGCCTACATCTCCAGGTTCATGATGGAGTCCATGTTGCCACTCGATCATCATTCTTGCTGTGTGTGGGGATAAAATACATGGGTCCTTTTCATGCTAGGTTCATTAGAGCTCCAGTTGTTTCACAAGGACTCAACAATAACAATTGGCCCTATGGCCTTGGGCCAGTAAAACTTCAAGTCACTGTCTTGGGCAATTGCCCGAAACTCAGATACACTGTGTCATCTGTCGTAAGTTCCTGGCTTGAGTGTACAAATGTGGGTCTTTTTACATAGGCACTGGCAATTTTTGCAAACAGTCCCTGACCTGCCATGCCAATAGCAAACAATACCTGGTCTGCATGACAACACCAGTACGGTGTCTGTACAGTATCAGAAACAGAAGTGGATTTACCACCAAACAAGAGCTACTATGTAGCTTTCAACTGTGTTTATGGGATCACAAGAAAAACACAGACAGCTGAATATTTGTAATAACCTACAAAAACAAAGTTTGAGAATTGTGCTAAATATTTGACCCGATTGGTTAAATATTTTAGGGATTTTTTTGTGGAAAATATATATAAATATATAAAAATAAATATTTTTGTTGTATATATCCAGTATGCATTTATAAAGGATTAAACATGTTAAGTAACAAAGGTATATGGTGATATGTTATAATGCTGCTAAATTACAACTTTTGTAAAAACAATTTTGGGGCCAGTAAGTTTCAAATCCACTGGCCCCACTGAGCCCTGTTTACATTTAATGATCGCCCCAATAGTGGAGATGGGTATTTTCTGGAGATGAGTATTTTCAGGCTTATAGCCATAGCCTGATCTGTAAAGGTATAACAACTTTTGTTTCTTTGTTTATTCTTTGGCCTCTCCCATGTTTGCATCAAACCCTGTTGAAACCAGACTTCAAGAATCACCACTTAAATGTTTCCAAAGATGTAGTGGAACTGAAAATTAAAGCCTTGTCATTTTGAGTGTAAAACTGTAGAAACAAGTATAGTTTATTCGGATCCCCATAAGCTATTCCACATATAGCACCTAGTACATACTAATCATGTGGTCCACATAAAACATCAAACATTTAACAGGGCCCGGTTCCCCAAAGCACAAAGATGCACGAGTCTTGCTATGTTATTAGTCCGTTTCCCAAAAAATGTATGAGTGCTCCAGACCACTTGTTAGTCCATCGTAACAGGCACCTTTTGTTTTTGTGTTACTCCCTCAACATGTGAGGATTGATTGAAAACAGTTAATTTTAGGGCAATATATAAGCCAATAGAACCAAAACAAATCAACACAGTTTTGATATTCTAAAACTCTAAAAAGTTTAGAACAATTTATTTAGACAACTTATATAAATGCGTGAGTAGATGTGAAGGATTTTGAATGCAATTGTCAACTCAGGATAATGAAAAAAAGGAAATAAAAAAGAAGTGTTCAAAATTAACATTCATGAGTCTAACATTCACGCACCGTTGGCTACTGGTAGGCTTTGTCTTTGATGGATAGGTGCTGGTGCCTCTACATTGTCATGAACAAAATTGATTCATTCAGCTCTGATTGCTTGCTTTTTTATTTCAAACAATTAGATTAGATTTTTCCAACTATGCTTTATATTCCCAGTTAACCAATCATGAGTTGATTGCTATGTGACTTAGGTAAACAATATTCTATACAGCTCCAGAGGAACTGATAATTGGATATCACGTGATCATATTCCAGCTATATGATTTTGATTGGCTGAAGTCCACCCGATGGGTTGGATATGTTTTGTCCACCCTAAATTTCACTACTTCTTCGAGTTTTTATTTTCCTATTGATGCCTAAGTAGTGGTAGAATAAATCCCATTCTCAGTGATACTATATGCTTCTGATAAGTAACCAAACTATATCAAAATGCATTTTAATACATATTCATGACCTTATTCAATTCCAAACCCCAAACATGGCCTAATTCCATTTCAAACGGCCGTAACGTAGCACTTACGATGCATTTTACAAGGAGCAACGTGACGATTAGGCAAACATGCTTAAGTCCTTCATCACAAAGTCCATCTTAAGGCTATGTGCATCATTAAACCATAAGTGCCATGTCTTCAGAAACAGGGCCCAGAACAGTTATAGACAAATTCAACCAAATACATTAAACCTAAGTTAGGATTCCAAAGGAGAATGCCATTGATTGGTGTATTCAAGTGTTCCCTGGATACCCATATTTGTAGACAAATGCACAGTAAACTTAATCTTGAGAAGACTTAGTCATTAATTAATGAGTACTCTTCCTACCACTTTCTGGCTTCCACTCACACACAAAACCCACACACTCTACCAGTGCACAATTACTTTATTTAGTAGAGTGCATTGTTTAGGAGCTGATACCCAAGCATTTCACCAAACCTACGACAATGTGCTATAATGTGTATGTGACCAATAAAACAATGGAACAATGTATATATTGTGGCAGGACATGTATTCAGGCCTTGGGCTGAGTCATTAGAGATATACAAAATACTCAGGAAGCTACTGAGGGCTTAGCTGAACGGTAGCCTAAGTGTTTCTTAGCCTACAGCGCCAAGTGGACCAACTGAGTCACTGTAATACACACCACAGCTGCTCACCGTCACTATTCACACACAGATAGTCTGTGATGGTGGTTTGTTTTTGTGAATGAACTCTCATGGCTGTGAAATGAACAGAAAGGTATTAAAAGACCATCTACATTCAAAGGAGCTAAGGATTTGTCAATGTGCAATAAAGGCAATGATATAAGCGCATTGACATTGAGACTGACCATTACAGAGCTTGCCAACCTTCACAGTGAAAGCATCGGCTGCCAGCTACATGTGATACCGTGGTCCGATGAGTAAATAGTGCATTTGTGTTCCCGTTTCTATACCTTTCTATTCTTGTCAGACCAGTGATCTGTGCATCAGTATGTTTCCCACACCCACACTGGTGATCCCTCAGCTCTTGCACTTTCCTATTTGCCCAATCAATTCAGTTGCTGTGGAAACACAAAGACAATCCCT
The DNA here is from genome assembly GCA_016801105.1 of Esox niger. NCBI lineage: Eukaryota > Metazoa > Chordata > Actinopteri > Esociformes > Esocidae > Esox > Esox niger. Next base: position 95,990 of record JACXGJ010000743.1, read on the forward strand.
CCCTCCACTATGCTAACACTGTAAATCAGAACTAATGACAAACAGTTAAAACCTAGAAAATCCTTCTCCTAACAAGTTTTTCTGTATCAGCAAGAAAATGGCTGTTTCATCAAACAGCCATTATAGGATCCCTGAAGAATTTTCCATTTAATAGCACTTTACTTGAAGTGATTCACATGAGTGTGGTATGTGTGTTCACTGCTGAAAAGGCTCACAATAAAAAGTTAATTTGCCTTTAACTATGAAGCAAAAGAAAGTAGAAGACAGGGCATTTCAAAATATTTTCCAACTGACCCCTAAGTTAGGACATACACGTTAGCCACTTCGGCAACGCTATCCTTCACAGAAAAATGATCCATCTGCTCATCTCTTTAGAGGATCTAAATGGGGCAATTGCTAAACTACAGCCCAGCATGGTGGTTGTGCTGAGTGCCTGGGCCTGCCTTGTCTGGGCCTGTGGAGAGATCATCTCAAACAACAATATACTGTACGTTCCACTCCTTCCTTGGAGTTACTGATGTTGACTTGCCCGTATCGAATTGTTTCTAAACCGTTATTAGAACTTCCAAAAATGGGTGTATAAGGAATTAAGGTCCAAAGACTGTCTATATAGTGTAAAAAAGGAAGCTTCTGCATTTATGCTTTGAATGCCTATTTGGCAACATGTGCCTCGTAAGATATCTGTAAAACTCTTACCTTCTTTATTGGGTCAATCAAGTTTCCATACAACATGTGCAGTTTAGGAGTGAGTTCCTTGGAATCACCGCTCCTGAAGGAGCACACCTAAGGAGACAATAGAAGCATGAGATAGGTAACCATGAAGCACAATAAGCAGTATACATTCTTTGTATGGAGAAGTAATGTATGATTAAACCCAGGTACAAATATGGTCATATCTATTGTACCAGGCAGAAAGTCTTTGTTTCAGAGATTCCTTCATCTCTTCTAAACACCCTCTTCCTTGATCTCAACCTTGATCTTTCAAAGAAATACAGTCTCTTCTCTTTAAAGGATGCTTTGACCAATTTTTACACAAAACCATTGCACAGTCCTTGCCCAGCTGTATCACATCAGGACCTTGTCATGGGTAGACACTGAGAGCAGTTCCACAAAACATTCCCGGGGAAGAGTTTGAGGAACTACAGAGAACGCAGAAAAAGTGCTTTGGGAAAATATCAGGGATTTGGAGAGGAAGAACAGGCTCAGGAAGGCTGCTCCAAACACTGCTGCCTTTACCTTGGCTCTGCCATAAACACTTCAGGAGCCTAGGATGGAAGAGGCCAGTACGGGGTAAGAGTGGATACGCCGTCAAGAGAAGGACCTCCTCAGCCACCAAACCGCTACCAGGCTATCACAGCTGCTTGTTTTCTGTTTGTGATATCTCCTGGTCCTCATGCCCTACCACTTATTCTTTGTCTCATAAAACACCCACTCGGGCTTTGTGTCAAGTTCCCTGTGTCTCTACCCGTTACAAAATTATGAACATGTGTGTGTTGGTTGTCATCTTGTTGAATTGTCAGTCCAATTAGTTATAAAAGTGTGCCTAATGAATAGAATGCTGTGAAACACTCCATGTCTGCTAATATTATATCCAAATCTGATTTTGTTTTATGAGCTGCACTACAAATTGTAAATGAGGGGTAACCAGGGGCAAACCAGGGGAAATCAATTAACACGGGACAGAAACATAACAAACACAAACTTGAATTAAAATACATTGAACATAGAAGTGAAACAGCCGGAACTGCACAAAAAGATATTCTGAAGTCATTAAGTTGGTTAAAGTGTTTTGCTGCCATATATAATATAATGTAATTCGACACATTTTCTTCATTCAGTCAATGGTAAGTAATTAGTCGATACAATGTTACAACCAATTTTCTTTCTAACAAAAAAATTGATTATAAAAAGGTTTGGATGATCAACTAAAAGCATAGAAATATTTAAAGGATCACATAAATAAATGGGTGCATTTACTAATGTCTCCATCTCTGAATCTGCTTGGATCTGTCTATCTGTCAGGTTCAGACATTCAGCCTTCATATTGGTAAGAGCAGCTTAGATAACAAAGAGAGATTTAGGTAGATTCTTAGTCTGCGTAAAGCCTATTTTCCCTTTCCTTGTACAAACGAGGGATGTATTTTAGCAGTGTTCTCAGAAGACACTGGCATGTTGTTGTAGAATTAGAAAAGTTATTTGAGTTGTATAGACCAAAGATAATTGCTTGAAAGATTATATTAGCATGTGACCTGCTTCAGCTGGAACAACAAACATAATGTTGAAGCACTTTAAGGGGCTTCCACAAAATACTGCATGGACCTTAAAAGGAAGATGGAGTCATTAATCTGTTTTACACTTAAAGGTAGTTGAATGGGTAGTAATGTAACATCAGCATAACACAGCAGACCGGTTGTTCTGGGCCTCAGCATTTGACTGGCCCGGATCTAGCCTCTCTCTCTATCTGTCCACTTCTGTCCTCCCATATGAGTATCCCATCACAATCTCCTATTACAAAACACCTCAATGCTAAGCTTGGCAATCAGCCTCCACCACTATGTGACGGTGAGGTGACGGACTGCTTCGCCATCTCCCGCTTTTCCCATCTTTCCAACTGCCATGAACACATCCCGGTCCCCTTCATTTGTCTTGTCCCCAATTGTCTCTCACACCAGGTCCCAATTAGGTCATTAGTATGTGTTTAAATATTTCTCCTCTGCTCCCCTCATTTGTCAGTCATTGTTCCATGTTACTGTGTGTCCTGATGTGTGTGGTGAGTTTTGTTCTCGTTTACTATTTACTTTATACCCTTTATCATCAAGTGCTCTGTGTTTTCTGTTTCTTTGTGTATTTTAATAAAGACAGCACCCACTGCCACATTGCCTGCGCCTGGTCCGTTATCTCCACCAAAACACAACTGTGACACACTATCTACACCTGGAGTTGGGTGGGTTATTTTCTAGTTACCTGTATGAGATTGGAATCAGTAACATTGGAATAGTTTCTTTTAGATTACTTTTCTAATGAGAGACATTATAAGATTACAAAAATGATGTTACCACTTAAACAACATCTATTGCAGGGTCACTCAGAATAAGAGTTTACATTGCTGGCCATAAAATCACATCTTCAGTTTAGTAGCAAGTAAAACATTTGAAATGGACATGACAAGTAACCAGACTTATGTTTTTGGATTAGGATAATACCGATAAAATGTTTGGGAGTATCTATACCAGGGAAAGGCAAACTTTTTGGCTTGGGTGCCTCATCAGGATTTTGAAATTAAACGGAGGGCCACATTTGTTTTGTTATTTGATAATCATAAATGATTTGCAGGCTAGTAAAGAGCAATAACTAAAACATTTATAAACTAGGTCCATTATAATCTCCAAATAATTTTGATCCAGATTCAGATGTATATGAATATATATGGTCTGGTGAGTTATGTTCATGTCCCCTCATCTATTTTATTACCTACCATGTGCCGGATGGAATTGCCTCGTGGGCAGGATTTGGCCAGTGGGCCTGTTTGCCCTCCCCTGGTCTATACTGTATACAAAGTAAATATACATTGATCTTCAAGAATTTGGCTTTAAAAATGCATAAACTTTTTCAACATAATTCCAAAACAAGAAGTTATCAGTATACTATTTTGGTTTAAGAGTTCTCATGAAAGACCGATTTGGTCTCATTGCTTCAAATTATAATAGAAAAGACTGCTCTCATGGAATGGCATAAATAAAGCATGGAAAAGGACTATTCAAATGTGAAAAGTAATATGCAGAATTTTCTGTTGGCCCATTGATATATTTGTTAATGACACAGTGGAGAAGTTTGATAATGTGTATGTTTCACCAGTGGAAAAAAACACTAAATCAGCAGAAATTAGATTGCTCAATAAAAAGCCCTATTTGTGTTGTTCTGAAATAAAATAGTTTCATTGTTAGAATACTAAATCAAAGTTGTATACAGTACTGAATGGACCAGGATTCAAACTATGCATTTTGTAAGAGTGCTTATTTTACTGTCCATCAGTCACAACAACAAAGATTAATTGTTAGTTTCAGCTTCAATTTAACCATCATTGGGTCACATATGCATACAATATATAATTTAGATATCAGTTAACAACCGTTCACAATCAGTAAGGCACAAATAATTAAGAGCAGCAGTATTAAAGACATCAATAAAAGTCCAAGTGATATCACACAAAGTTCATCACTGAACTGTTTGATCCTCAACATAGGGCACTGAATTATTCAAAACAAGGCATGCCCGGTGCACCGGTTGGGAACTCTGAGGAAACTCACAATTCAATGTTATCACAATACGTCGCGGCCGATACAATGTCACGCAATTTGATAATGTGATTTTACTGCGATCTGATGTTCCAAACATTTCTTGTCATGTCTGCTGCAGAGGGACTAGAGAGACTAATGAGAACAATCATTTTGATAAATTGTGGATGAAAAAGAGCTAAAAACATAAATAATGTCCCCTATTACATCAAAAAGGCGTCTAAAAGCTCAATTTTGTGCAGATGCAGCAAACTGTCAAAGAATACTTTAAACTGTTGATATATACAACATATCTACAAAGACAATATAACAATGTTATTGTATTAATATTTTCCCTAATCACTATCATACACACATACTAAAACCTGAACACAAACACATGGGCTTAAAATGTCACCAAAGAAGGGAGCATGTGGGAGAACTGAGTGTATGGCAGCATTATGTATATTATGGCAAAAAGATAAGCCAGTACACATGACTACATCAAAACTATTCCTATAGGCATTAGGCATCAGTTACAGTATTGTGGGTGATATTTTTAAACTGTATTTAGTTAATGATATAGTAATAGGCTGTGTAAGGTATCTTGGCATTTACAGATAATGAATAACATTCACGTGAAAGCACAACTCATAATACACAAAGTTACATAATTAGGTTATTTGGGAATCATATATACTCTGTATGGATATAAACTAGGCCTATATTTACTCCAGTGACCTACTACACATCTGGGAGGGGCAGCATAGGGCATTGCTGAAGCCTACTTGCTATAATTTGACCTTACGTTACCTGGGTAACACCAGTCATTCAACTAAATTAAATGCATTTAGTGTACGATCAAATTTGTGGAGAGCAGATGTGACAAGAAAGCTCATAGGTAGAAGTAACTATAACTGAGGACAACAATGAACTGATATCTCCTTGGGGAATAGCCAACACGAGCTGATTCACTTTCTTTTTGAGAAAGAAAACCATATAATGGGTGTTCATTAATTACATTAGCAATGGTGTCTCAGCTGTTGCTCCTCGTTCAGTGGGGTAGGCTCGATAGGAGCACATACACCAGGCGTTTGTCTTTGTCCGCCATCACCACATCAATTCATTAGATTAACCACAAACACAAAGGCACACACACACTTGACATAAATATGTGGAAGCATGTGTACGCACACACACAACCACAAAGAAGCATGCAAATACATTAGGAAACAGACAGAGCTGCACTCTAATTGGCTGTGTACATTTCTAGCAGACTAATGTCCCAAAATGTTCTGTGGCAGGCACCATAACTGACTTGAACTACAATGTAAACACGTGTTGATTTTGTCTGAAACATCAGATGGCACTCACACTGCTCATTTATGCTCTATGTACAAACAAGGCTGGTGGGGACAGAGAATGTCTGAGGCGAGAGGAATGACTTGCATCACTCCAAGTAGTACCTGTTAAAAAGATAGTATACCCAAATAACTAAATTACAGTATTGATTTCCTTATTTTGTAACTTGAATATGGACATGGTTTGACACCAGTCCATGCTTTGGAGTATTTTCCTTGCACTTTTCAGATGTGTTATAAATTGGTTTCATATTAGGGATGCACCAATTATTCAGGATATGGATACCTATAGCAAGATGTTGATAAATGTTCCAAATGTGGGGAGAGGAATGCACTGAATTGTGTTTCTTTGTTAAAAGAAAAGAATACATTAAAGTCAACGAGTTATGTTCTCTATTTCTTTTAACACTAGGTGTGGACGAGCAGCTGGAGGAGTCAAGACAGTGCCATTATGCCTGCCACTGTTGTAGGTGGGCTGGGACTTCAGAACCCTGGACAGTGCTTATGTTAAACTGTTGAACAACTCCCTCAGTCACTCAGCAGCCTCCCCTAGAAAATGAAAACCCAGAGATGACTCCCGCTGGCCCCTGGCAATAAATCACAAAGATTTGTTTTTTTGGTGAACAAGTGGCCAAATCCCTCCCCAAAGTAACATTTCCTTTGTCCATGAATCTTAACAACCAGTATGTAAAGGTGGCATAATACAGAGCAGTTTTAACATTGGACTCTCAGAAAGTTTGCTTTGTTCAACAGTTTTTCTATAATGTTCTAATAAGGCATCAGCTACCCTCTAGCTTCTGTAACCAGATACCATGTATCATGCCATGTCTCATTCTCTTATGTGAACCTCCAAAATGAAACCTGCCAGGCCTGTTCCCTGTCTCACATTGGGACATTTTCAGTCCAGAGGCAGAATCTGTATAGATGACTGTATACAAACCAAGTAACTTACATCATCCACTCTTCTAACGGTGAGTATCCCATTTCACATAAATGAAACTTGCTCAAGGAACTGTATTACGTATTAGCCAGGATATTTGATATGAATGGTATTAGGTTTTTGGATAGCATTATTGAAAATACTTATTTACGAAAGCAATTGTATAGACATCGTTTTAAACTAAGGCATGCAATGTGCAGCTGTATAAAGGCTTTATCTGGGACAATATAGCTAAACGATAAACCAGGGGTAAAACCTGGATTGAAAAGTCGAGTTACCGCAGGTAGCGGTAGCAGCACAGGATGGTCAGCGTAGCCAACCAGTCAAACAATGCATTTCATAGCCAATTCTGTCGTTGCTCTAATAAACCAAACTACAAATTGTAAATGCCCATATAAATTGCATGACATACCAGATAACGAAATGCGATGTATCCAACTCCTTAGATGTTGGCCTAATTAGGAAATATTTCCCTTTACTATAGACAGGTCGGTAGACCCAGCTCCGTCTACTGACTGCGAAGGCTTGCCTTGTGTGGCGTACATAAAGCGCGGGGGGCTAAGAGGCGACAGATGGGGGATGGTCAACGAGGACTGATGTTACGGCCTTGAGAAACACCCCAGTTGAAATAACCCTGGCTGAATCTTCACGAAAGACCCGTGAATCTTTTGAAACGCAACTGCACTGTAATGTTATGAAATTAAGTAAACATTTCATATTTCAAAAAAACTTACAGAGTTGTACATTTTCATGTTACAAAGTACTGTGATGTTGTCAGTTCAAATAGTGTAATACACAAATGCTTTGATTTAGAAAAAAATTGGAAGTAGTTTTACCCAAAGGCAAATATCATTGCACGCGTAAAAATGATAAATAATAATTTACCCGTTTCCCGTTAATTACATTTTGTCTGTTGAACCTTTTCCTCCAGCTCGGCAGATGGCGCTAAAGCTGCTTGTCCAACATCTGGGTATAGAGTGTCTTAAACAACTTCCGTCTTTCCTTCCGGCTCCGGTCCCATTGCAAGTGGAAAGGTAAGTCAATACTGGGCAAAGATAATCTGAATAAATCTCTAACATCTTACTTTGTATTAAACTTTTACTGTACGCATGAGGTAGCGTTGTGTGTTATTGTTATAAATGTCCACACATTTTCGACAAAATTTGAAAATTATTCGAAATGTAGGCTTATACTTAGGGTAGTCCAGCTAGATAGCCGAGCTGCTGTTTCCTCGAATAAGTACATTTTGGTTTACGCTTAGTTACTTAGTAATTGTGATGTTTGCTATGATTTTGTCAGAAGCAAACATTTACAAATAAAATGTGTTGATCCTTTTAACCTGGTATAAAGAAATTCCCATCTTAAATTAGAAATCGGCAGGTAGTGGTCCACCGCGGTTAGCCAGCTAAAGTTAGCTTCGGACTGGGCTAACGTTACTTAACAGTATGGGTTAACCAAATGTTTGTCAAACTGCTGACCACTTAAAAAACATTTTAACCAGACGCAACCAGTGGTTTCCAATGGCTTTCCGGTTGATTGGCCTTAATTACTCATTTGATAACATTTTGCTTACTGTCGTTGGTGCCAACAGATGCTGATGCCCAAGAAGAACCGTGTTGCCATTTATGAGCTCCTCTTCAAAGAGGGCGTCATGGTGGCCAAAAAAGATGTTCATCTGGCTAAGCACCCTGAGCTTGCCGACAAGAACGTGCCCAACCTTCATGTAATGAAAGCTATGCTGGTGAGCGTTTTCATCTTATCTACCAATAAGCAATGTTAAAGCTCACAAAAAATAAGCCAAATGTATGACTCGATTCGATTCCCATTGTTCACTAATAAGATTCACTTTCAAATTACCATCAATACTCAGGAAATCATGCATATAATCAGGATGTGGAGTTGTACACAGTTTCGCAGAATATTTCCTTACATGTGGTCTCGAATGTCTGGCCAGGAGTTATGTATTCTCTTCTTTTTTTTCAGACCTTGAAGTCTCTTGGGTATGTTAAGGAGCAATTTGCCTGGCGTCATTTTTACTGGTACCTCACCAATGAAGGTATCCAGTACCTGAGAGACTTCCTTCACCTTCCACCTGAGATTGTTCCTGCCACCCTACGTCGCCAGATGCGCCCTGAGACCGCAAGGCCCAGGCCAAAGGGTACATCAATATATTGTGTCAATGCTAGCTAACAGCAGCAAAGTCATAAACCCTGCATATTCTTTAATTATCTTTTTAATTTAAGGTTTTTAACATGATCTTGTTTGACTTATTTTTAATGGTTCTAAAAGGTGTTTAGTCTTGGGAAAACCACATTTCCTGCCAATTATTTAATCACCTCGAAGCTGTACTGTGTTGGCCTGGTTGCACACAGTCATGGTAACTGCTGAAACAAGACAAAATTGTCTATGGACTTTATGGTTTTGTCTCTTAATGTCTTCAGCAGACCCCCAAGATTGGATACAGTACTGTTATGTAAGAGGTGCTGGCTGGTTGGACCTGAGGTTTCTGTGTGTTTTTGGTTCTTTAACCAAAGGTTAAACCTGAGGATTTTCTTGTTTTCCAGGTATGGAGGGAGAGAGAGGAGAGAGGCCAGCTCGCTTCAACCGTGATGGGGGTGATAGAGACAATTACAGGAGATCTGCTGCCCCTCGTATGTGTACTACACCTGGTTCATTGTAATCCTGTTTAATAGGGGTAAATGGGCACACTTGATTTTGCTTACAACCTGTTATTTCTTCACAGCTGGTGGAGACAAGAAAGCTGAGGCAGGTGCTGGTTCAGCCACAGAGTTCCAGTTTGTAAGTACTTTATTGCCTAATGTATTGTAATCTTATGTGTATTAGTTTGAACTGAAATTGACTAAGCAATGGCTGGTTTGAAAATCTTAGTGAGTTACCAGAAACCACTACTTATGCCTTAAGTTGTAAACCTATCAGAATACTAATCTCCCAAATGTCTTAACTGGACAACCTTGTTTAATTGACTGCTAAATTATTGTCATGTGACACAGATTTACCCATCTGTCATTTTCAGAGAGGTGGATTTGGGCGTGGCCGAGGACAGCAGCCTCCCCAGGAGTAAATTTCTTACAATAAAGACACAAAACACGGCTATGTCTTTTGTCTGTACTTTAATAATTTAGCATTCTAAAACCATTGAGTTGTTTATTGTTTAAAAATACACACCAGCAAAAGCTTTGTAGAAATTATTTAAAAGGGTCTTAGGGGTTTTACGTGCACAGTGAATACATGGAGGTTTTAAACTGAGCAAATATATTAAAACACCAAATGTTTCCGTTTTGTTTGGAAGAAAATCAGAGAGGTTTGCTTAAGGCGTTTATCATTTTGTGCACAAATACATCACTATTGGTAAGTACTTTTCTTCCCAAGAATCAGAAGTATTCAACTGTTGCACTGGGATCCCCCACTGTTCCATGTGTTGGAACCATTCCAGTTCCAGCACCACTGATCAAACAACATGATTAGTGTATCAAGTGGGCCTCTTCTGGCCTACCACAACTGAAATGTCTAGTGGATTTTTGTAGAGAGTGAATACCTGTGCCCAAGGTAATCTATCCACCTGACCGCTGTGGCATATGGAGAATCGGATTCAACAGCAATTAGTAACTGGTTTTCTTGAAGCTTGTTAAAAATGTGCCCGTAAATTAACACTTTCAGCATTACATTAAGCATGAAATATGCATGTATTAAGATAATTATGCATATTTTATAAAGTAGAATATAGAACTGCAGCAGAGGTGTAAAGAGTACAGAGCCGGATTTAGCTGAGTTCACATCAAGAGATGTTTGTAATTAAGACCTACATTGCTAGTCAAAGGGGGTTTATAATGAATCAGTGGGTAATAGAGTAAAAATTAAGTGGAAAGTCATCAGTTTAGCTCACTAGTTTGGTTACAAAGTACCTGGTAATTTGTCTTTTAAAGGAGCTTCTCAAAACTGGTGAACACAACCAAGTACTTTGACATCACGGCAATGGATAGGTGTGCTTGGATAAAGAATTGCTGGAATACAGGCTATGCATCCCACAACATTCTTGCTTTGCCACTTAAAGGTGGAGTAATAAGAACATCACATTGTAATTGCCAAGCTCCTTCAAAAACACTTTCATTATGTTTTTGACTTTACTGTCAGACATCACCACCAATCCCAATCGGATGTTTCACCGTGTCATTTGGGGATGTGGATTCTTTTCTCTTGAAAAAAATAAAACATGCAAAAATGAGACGTCATGGATGAACTACTGGTTCTATGCACACATACAGCTCGTTGACGGACCTGGGTTCAATACTCATCTCCCCCGTCCACTTCTGCCATTCTCATTCCTGCTATTATTAAAAGCCTGCAATAAATAATCCATTACCATCAGGTCAGTGAATTCTGTGTGCCACTGCTAAAGTAATGAATACTGCAAATTATGTCTAAAAGTGTATATTGGGTGTCCAGTAGAGTTGTTGTTAAAACAAAGATTTCTCAGTTAAAATTTGTGTTAATTTGACATTCGGACTGCAGTAATGTCCACCTGAGGTGTTTGCAGAATGTCATTTCAAATTCTTTGCAATGAGATGTCTCTAAAGTTTAAAGAATTTAGCAGTATAACAAGTCTGTCAACCACACACCATACTGTAACCACTCTAGCCAGGGACCTCCATACCTGGCATTTCACCTGTGGAATCGTCTGAGACCAGCCATCTGGCCATCAATTAAAACTTGAGTTTGAAAAAAAGAATTTCTGCAGACTGTCAAAAAACATTTTAGGGAAACTCCTTGCTCCTCATCTTGCTCGTTCTCACTAGGGTTATGACAAGACTGCAGTTCAGTGTAGTAACCAACTTCAGTGTGCAAATGTTCACCTTAAATGTCCACTGGGGAATGGTGCTCATCAAAGATGAATACTGGTTTCATCTGTACTAGGCAATGTGATGCATGCTGTGTATATATTTTTTCTAAGGGTAAACTGTAAGACAATTTTTATACTGTAATTGTAAATTTGGTATGCTGTTGGAAAGCTAGTTTTAACAAATTTTGACATGCAACGGTATATTCCTGTTCTATGTATATTATTCAGCGGACACAAAAGCCTGTTGTTTCTGGGTTAAATCAGAGCCACATGAGGAACAGCCTTTAATAAGCATTATAAATAGACAATGGACTCCAGATGTGAAATACTGGTGTTTATTTGTTGGCACATTTATATTACAATCTTCTGTCTTCTCACACTGGTTTATTCCAGTCCCAAATGACGACAAGAGAAAAAGAAATTCCAGTGACATAAAGCTTGGAGAAAACAATCACTACATTTGTATAGGAATTCATGGCTGAGATCAGGGGCTTGCACACAGTATAATCATTTAGTTTTTCCCAAATAGCTTTTCTCACTAAATCACATCTGATCACAATTTCTCCTAATCAATTTCTTAATAGTGGGTAGCATTCTAACTACAGTACAATGGTTAAGTTATTGTCAGTTCCACTGCATTGACAAAGCAATTAAATACTGCTCAATCTTCAACCGGACATTTGGTGACTGG
>JACXGJ010000744.1:0-108017 GCA_016801105.1 Esox niger
GTTTCGAGGTAGACGGAGACGGAGGTAAAGGGTAGTGGTGGTGAGGTAGAGGTAGAGGCTGAGGTGGAGGGAGGGCTAATTCTCTTTACCTCTGTTTCGAGGTAGACGGAGACAGAGGTAAAGGGCAGTGGTGGTGAGGTAGAGGTAGAGGCTGAGGTGGAGGGAGGGCTAATTCTCTTTACCTCTGTTTCGAGGTAGACGGAGACAGAGGTAAAGGGCAGTGGTGGTGAGGTAGAGGTAGAGTTGGAGGTGGGGTGAGAGAGGAAGAAGGAACCTCCAGACAGCTGAGCTACACATGAAAAGAGAAAAAATATGGGGGAGGGGAGGACAAGAGGGAGTGATGAGAGGAGGAGGAAGGCCACAGTCGGCAAGCGGCAGAGCGGTGCCCAAGCTCACTGAGGCTTCAGGGCTGTGGAATAGTTTGTTTGTGTGTGTGTGTGTGATGGAGGAAGAGAGGGAGGAGGGTAAGGGGGCCCTATTAATAGCCATTTCCCCTTTCTGCGAGAGAGCACTGAGCTTTCTGGGAGAGCCAGGGGCAGAGGATCCATCATTGAGTGGAGAGCAATATGGCCAGTTGATTTTACCTCAGTCAAAATGCTACAGCTCGCCCATCTCAAAAACTGCCCTCCGACAAAAATAGAAGGGCATTTAGCACGAGCTTGCGGATGTGCAATGAAATAACACTGATGTTGCCCCTGAAAAATACTGAACACATTTAGCTAACAATGGTACAGTCATTTACTAATACACTAATGACATTGCAAACATGCTGCCTTCATGGAAAATACCAAGCATGCCCCATGTTTTTGCTGAGAGAAACAGCCATAGCTTTGCCCTGTTGTCACAGCCTGTCCCTTTATCCTCTTCTCTCCTCCCTTCTATCCATCCCTCCTTCCTTCCATCTCTCCACTCTTCCATCGTCACTCTAAGTAGTTTATTCTGTGTTACCATCTAAAGGCCAAGGAGATAGCGGGAGAGAAACCTTCTCTACCCCCTCAGGGCTAGCAGCCGAGGTAGGCCTTAAAAACAAGACATAACACACAACGGCAGAACAAAGGTGGCAAAGGTAATGTTTCCAAGGTTCTGGCTGCTCACCTTGAAAACATGTCCAAGGTAAAGCCTGAAGGCAACATGTCGTTTTAATCTAGTCTTTCCATTCAATTAGATACAGTGGTACCCAGAGAAAGGACCCTTGATATTGTTACTAGAAGTAAATTGTGTGGTACAAGTGGTACCAGTTCAACAGTGGCTATTATAACATGATCTTCAGCACTTATCCAGTAATGTATCGTGGGAGACGGTAGAGACACATATTCTCCACTTCAGTCATGAACTATACAGATACATGTAACATCGCATGTTTTCTGTATGTAAGGAGAAAAATCCCATTCCCATATCTGTGCTGCAGACCCCGCCAATGAGATTCCCAAAGCCACTCTTAGCTCTGTCAGCACCCGATGAGCGCATCCATCTCCCAGGGAAACACGCGTCACTACGGCTGGTGGGCGTCCATCTTTCGTCCGTTCAATATCTGTTCAATACACCCGACACCACCTCAGCCATCACCAACAGCTCCTGGTCACAACATGTCCCCACGGCCATTTAGGTTCCAATCACCTTAAGCAGTGTCTTCTGTGTGCCCCCCTGTGTGCATATTTTAAATCTCTCCCTGCTCGGTCACACCTGAATCAAATGATCAGCTCATAATCCAGTCCTTCATGAGCTACATCAGGCATGCTAGGGCAGGGAAAGATCGAAAAACACGCAGGACAGGGGAGCGTCCAGGCGCAGGGTTGAGAAACACTGACCTAGAGTCTCAATATATACATGACCTCTTCACCTCAATAACAACGCTTACCGGTGAGTGAAGCAGGTGTGAATATACTGTGGGCTATTACCGCCCACACACACACACACACACACACACACACACAGTGTTGTTCTGCCAGAGCGCGTGAGACAATCGAGACTGGCTCCCTGACAACAGTAGCAGTGCTCTCTCCTGACTTGGGTCTCAGGCTGGGCGGACACTAGGACCCAGAGGGCAGCGCAGCAGCACACATTAAAGGCACTCCAGCATGAGTCAGGCCGGTTGTGTAACGGGGAGAGACCAAGAGCCTGTCCCCCTACTGTCCCCCGCCCCCCTCAGAGACCAAGGGCCTGTCCCCCTACTGTCCCCCGCCCCCCTCAGAGACCAAGTCAGAGATGGGCAGAGACCCACATACTGCACAAGACAACAAGTGCACACAGACACACAAACATCAGAGAAAGAGAGAGACACACACACTCACACACACACACACACACACACACACACACACTCACATACAGACACACTGATCTCCGAGAGCAAGTGTGGGCGAGTGGCTGATGGGAATCCATAGCTAGATCCATTACATACACTTTAGTTGTCACATACCATATAGAACTCCAAATGTATGGATGTCATTTCTATGTTAGTGTCATGTGGGATGTATAGATATATTCCATCACCAACAGCACATAGAAACAGAGCCAATGTGACGGATTGACTTGGCAGGACTGGAGAATATACACTGATCAGCAATAACATTATGACCACTGACAGGTGAAGTGAAAACACTGATAATCTTATTATCATGGCACCTATCAGTGGGTGGGATTATAATAGGCAGCAAGTGAACATTCTGTCCACAAAGTTAAGTGTTAGAATCCGGATAAATGGGCAAGTGTATGGATATGAGTGATTTGACAAGGACCAAATTGTGATGGCTAGGTGACTGGGACAGAGAATCTCCAAAACTGCAGCCCTTGTGTAGTGTTCCCAGTCTGCAGTGGTCAGTACCTAACAAAAGTGGTCCAAGGAATTGAAATGTGGTGAACCAGTAACAAGGTCATGGGCAGCCAAGGCTCACTGATGCACATGGGGAGTGAAGGCTGGCCTGTGTAGTTGGGTCCAACAGAACAACTACTGTAGCTAAAATCTCAGAAAAAGTTAATGCTGATACTGATAGAAAGGTGTCAGAACACACAGTTTGTTGTGTATGGGGCTGTGTAGCCGCAGACCAGTCAGGGTGCCCATGCTGATCCCTGTCCACTGCCGAAAGCACCTACAATGGGCACATGAGCATCAGAACTGGACCACAGGGCAATGGCTGAAGGTGGCCTGGTCTGATGAATCACATTTTCTTTAACATTATGGTTGCGTCGCTTGCCTGGAGAACACATGGTACCAGGAGGCACTATGGGAAGGAGGCAAGCCGGCGGAGGCAGTGTGATGCTTTGGGCAATGTTCTGCTGGGAAAACTTGGGTCCTGCCATTCATGTGGATGTTACTTTGACACGTACCACCTATATGAGCGTTCTTGCAGACCGTGATGGAAATGGTATTCCCCAATGGCATTGGCCTCTTTCAGAAGGATAATGTGCCCTGCCACAAAGCATAAATGGTTCAAAGCAGGAGTGGTTTGAGGGACACAATGAGTTCAAGGTGTTTACTTTCCTCACATCATAATCCAATTGAGCATCTGTGGGATGTGCTGGACAAACAAGTCTGATCCATGGACGTCCCACCTTGCAATTCACAGGACATAAAAGATCTGCTTCTAACGTCTTGGTGCCAGATACCAAAGCACACCTTCAGAGGTCTAGTGGAGTCCATGCCTCAAAGGGTCAGGCTGTTTTGGTGGAAAATGGGGGACCTACACAATATTAGGTAGGTGTTCATAATGTTATGGCTGATTGTTGTATAGGTTCTCCACAGTGGTTGGTCTTCGACACATATAAAACAGATAATAGATACCTTCCAATTCATTTTCAATCCTTCAATTTAAAATAATGTCCTCACATGAAACAACAATTGACAAAACAAATAAGATCCATGAATGAATCGATAAAAAAACAATAAACACCACAAAGCTGCATCAGGCCAATACACTGTAGACTAAGATGAGTTCAGCCCTTCCTGACCATAGACCCAGTCCACTCTGTCCTTCCTGAATGGCCAATGACAGATGGACGCTGACCCCCAGGATGAGAAACAGTGACATAAATAACTCCACAATGCACACCCAATGCCCTACAATGCTTTGATCTCCAGTGTGCAGGATACTCTGCTATATTAAAAACATGTTCATTTCTGAACAAAGCATACTGTATATAAATACAGCTCCGGAAAAATTAAGAGACCACTGCATCTTTTTCTTTCCTTTCCAAAAAGGTGGAAAATCAAGGTTTTGAGTGAGGAACAGAAGGGCTAAAATTAAGAGACCACTGCGAATTGAACACTTCTGTTCCTCATTCAAACATTTCCATTTCATCTTTTTTGGAAAGGAAAGAAAAAGATGCAGTGGTCCCTTATTTTTTTCCGGAGCTGTATATTAAGAGGCAACTTTTTTCTATCTGTAGATTTGGTAGCACAAGTTGACATGTAAACAGAGAAATTCTAGGACTGACATTGAGATGGATTGATAGGACTAAAAAGTGAACAAGATACCCAAATGGACCAGGAATACAGAGAAGCGGCAATATAGAGCAGCGGGAATAGAGAGCATGCTATATACAATGGAAATATTATGTAGCATGCAGGCCACTTGAAACATCATACCCAGCATGCCCTTGCTTTCTTCGGACAGACACATATCCTTCTCTGCGCTGGGCAGCACAAAGCCCACCACGAAGATCTCCACGCCATCCGCCATCAGAGCCAGCCCCAGCACGAAGTACAGCGTCCACTGGAACTTTCCGTGGCCACACTCCTGTAGGATGGTTTCATACTGCTGTGCCAGCTCTTCCTGGTCCTTCCTTCTCTCTGCCTCAAACTGGGCTAGGTCCCGGAACTGTGCCGGTTGGACCATCCCGTCCACGGGACCCATTTTGCCAGACTCCGCCCCGGGGATACCCTGGTACTCGCCCTCATAGATCTCATCGTCTTCGTCATGACCTTCTGTGGAGTCACTGTGTCCACCGTCATCGTCATTGGCTCTCCTGTCGTTGCGGTAGTATCCGTCGCCATCTTGGCTCCGTTGCACGGTATAATCATCATCGTCGTCCTCTTCTTCAAAGCGCTTATACGAGCGTTTGGTGTATTCATCAGCCACTTTGTCCACGCCACGGCCCACCTTCTTGCCTGCCTGCTTCTTCACTACCTTGGCGATATCTTTGGCCCCACGGATGAAATCCTGCCGTCCGTCTCGACCATAGTCGTCGTCCATTTTGGCTCTGTAGGTTAGGCTAGTTGCTGCTGGGAACGGGAGATATCACAAGTGGACCAAGAGCATGGAGGTCCACTGTCTGGGATTCAGCACCACAGGCCTCTATCAGCTGCAGCCAGAAGAGATTCCTTCAAATACAGACCTGGGGATGAAAGAAGGGAAAGTGTTTTTAGGAAACCTCATATTTTTAAAACCACTATAACACAGAATTAAACATCAGTTTTTAATATTTCTCATTAACTTTCAAATACAAATTCTGGCGTTTCCATACTGCAACTACAATAGGATTTTGCATGTCTATAGTAAAACAAAAAGCCAGCAGAAAAAAAACAGCAGACAAAAACAAAAAACAGCTTTCATGTTATGGCTGAAGCCCAACTCATCTAACCCAATGTAATGGCCTAAGTAAGTGTGAACATGACAGCTTAAAGTAACTAACGACAGAAGAACTACTCTTCTAACTCAATTGCCTGCATTGATTTCGCACTATTTATCTCATATAGCTGTTTCCTAGCTTCTGCACAGTCCACAGCATAGCTCTAAGCATTAATTAAACCTTCAAGGGAACCTAATAGCGAAAGCGACAGCCATAGATAGGAACTATCTATGCTGACAACCCCATTAGGAACCCATTACAATTGCTCACAGGAAGTCTACAAATTCACATAATTTCCTGTTGGACAATATGTCTTATAGCTAAATCACTTAAGAAATTCTCTGGCAGTGTTTTGTGAAATAATGCATGGAAATAATACTTTCTTACAGATTTTTGGTGTTTAATTTAGTGTGTCTAGCTAATTTCCTTTCTTTTGTTTTCCTTTTCACCTGACTCTGCCCTCCTCCATTACCCATCTACTTTCCAGTCATCTTCCTTCCTCTTTTTCTAGAAATCAGTTTCACCTTTTCCCTCCTCTTCTAACAATCTCTCTCCTTTCCTCCTCATCTCCAAGTAATTTCCCTCCTTTCTCCCTCCCCTTCTCAAAGTCATCACTCTCACCTCGCTTCCTCTTCCCTTAGTCATCTCTCTCCTTTCTTTCTCCTCTTCTCCTAGTCATCTCTCTCTCTCTGCTCCTCCCCATCTCTGGTTTTCTTTCTCTTCCCTCTGGCTTTCTCTCTGTTATTTGTGGCTACGGATAATTGGTTTTCAGCATTGCTCTGTTCTCTCTCTGTTGTGTATTCCTATCAGCAACACTAAACCGGCTGGGCTGGGATATTTAACCCCCCAGTTTCTGCACACCTGCTATAGTCCCAGGGATAACAGGCAGGTCTGACATTGACCCAGAGAACCAGGTCGTCAAGAATAAAGCCTGCTTTTTTCACTGCATCTCTACCACACAAAACCCTGGCTTAGCCGCTTCACAAAGAAGCAAATGACATGCATTCGGATTAGCAGATAAGTATAAAAAAATCTAAAATGTGCACACTTAAAATCTTTGCTTAATGTGACCTGTTGAATTTTCAAATGTAAACATGATTCTTTAAACAAACTAGAAACACTGGATTGAGAGTTTTCAAAATGCGACTGTTTTCTGTTAGTATTAGAAAAACACAGATCCAAAACGATGGAGCACAGCAGAGCAGTGCGGAGCTGGGGTTGCCTCACATTATGACACTTAGATGACGAACCGCAGGAGAGAACAGACTGAACCATTCATACGACCGTCCAGATACTCTCCCCGTCCTAGCACAGTAATTGCGGTTCACTTTGAATCCGTTAACGCTATATAGTCAAATACTAGGAGATGTTAGACGTAAGAGGTACTCCGGTACTGGCCTAATTGGTACCTAAATGGCACACACATAATTACCCAGGCAACTGGGTAACAGCCAGCTAATGCGATACAAGGGGCATCAGATGTGACAGAAACTAGAGGAGGAAGGCAACAAGGGTGAGGAGATATGCTCCCTCAGGGGGTCTGGCACCTCAGACGTCATACTGGCCCATATCCCAGAGGACTGCTGGGAACACTCCCTTTCCAAGAAGCATTCATTTAAACAGACTGAAACCGATCCCCGGAAACAGTAGCGTCATCCATTTGTCAGTCCTCTGCTTTCCACCATAGTATGGAGTAGTAATGTGCTGCAATGATTCTTTGCTTTGCATTATGGATCCAGCATTATGGGTTTTACATTCCTGTTTTAGTTATGATTGTCAGCTTTGATTTGAAGATCAGTTTGGACCCTCACTGGTTTAACCATTAAGATAATGCAACAATTTTGTACACTGTGCACACAAAACAAGTAGCATTTAAGTTCAGTATTTCATCCCACATCTCAAGCACACAGTGACTAGAACTACATACTGTATACCTAAATCACCAGTTACATTGAAACACTGTCAACAACACAGCTAATTGCACAAAACTACTATTGGACTGCATTGAATTTTAGGTTCATACAATCCTCTGTACATATCGTGTCATCGTCTCATTTGCTGCTGGGCAAATATAGGTCAGTATATTGCACATGCATTTCCCTCATTCACTTCCCGCTGTGCATTTTGTGGCACAAGAGTGCTGCATAGAAGCCTCTCCACGTGAGCAGTGACGGAGTGAGACGGCCCACACCGGTCTTTCCCATCCCGACCTCTGACTCAGAGCCGCTGTAGCCCTGGCTTGGAAATCCTCTGGTCACTGCATTCAAACCACGGTCCATTCCGCCACATCATTCAGGGAAGAGTAAGCGGGAGAACGAAAGAGGAAAGACACAGCCACAACAGTCTATATCCTTTGAAGTGTAAAGCCAAGAGGCTGAAATAGTTGAAAAACAGAAGGGATGAATATGAAAGTGAAAAAGATAACAATGAGTAGAGATATCCATGACCAGTGGCAGGTGAATGAGAACAGAGCCTCAGCATGAATAAATCATGAAGCTTGTACTGAGGTTTCCGATGAAGGGGATGACCTTGTGCTTGGCTGGCGTACACAGACAGTGAGTAAGTATAGAGCTGGAAGCTCAATAATAGTTATTTATGCCGATTGCATGCCAGAGGCATTTATAAGAAAACTACATTGAATCATGGGACAACATATCAATAAAAAAATAACATGGGCAGGCATGTGCACAGGTAAGGCCCAGCCGGTGCACAGCACATGACCCCTGCCCATTTATCTAGTGCCCTGCCATCTAGTGCCCTGCTATCTATTGCCCAGCTATCTAGTGTCCTGCTATCTAGTGCCCTGCTATCTATTGCCCAGCTATCTAGTGTCCTGCTATCTATTGCCCAGCTATCTATTGCCCAGCTATCTATTGTCCTGCCATCTAGTGCCCTGCTATCTAGTGCCCTGCTATCTAGTGCCCTGCTATCTAGTGCCCTGCCATCTAGTGCCCTGCTATCTATTGCCCAGCTATCTAGTGTCCTGCTATCTATTGCCCAGCTATCTAGTGCCCTGCTATCTATTGCCCAGCTATCTAGTGTCCTGCTATCTATTGCCCATTTATCTAGTGCCCTGCTATCTAGTGTCCTGCTATCTAGTGCCCTGCTATCTATTGCCCATTTATGTAGTGCCCTGCTATCTAGTGCCCATTTCTCTAGTGCCCTGCTATATAGTGCCCATTTCTCTAGTGCCCTGCTATCTAGTGTCCTGCTATCTATTGCCCATTTATCTAGTGCCCTGCTATCTATTGCCCATTTATCTAGTGCCCTGCTATCTAGTGCCCATTTCTCTAGTGCCCTGCTATCTAGTGCCCTGCTATCTTGTGCCCATTTATCTAGTGCCCTGCTATCTATTGCCCATTTATCTAGTGCCCTGCTATCTAGTGCCCTGCTATCTATTGCCCATTTATCTAGTGCCCTGCTATCTAGTGCCCTGCTATCTATTGCCCATTTATCTAGTGTCCTGCTATCGAGTGCCCAGCTATCGAGTGCCCTGCTATCTAGTGCCCAGCTATCTAGTGCCCTGCTATCTAGTGCCATGCCCATTTGACATGTGCCCATCCACCCTAGCGCCATACATTGCACACACCAACGGGCATGCGTACTCTGTCCTTTTTACGCGCGTCACTCACTCCGATGGGCATGTGTCATCCGTCTTTTTCTGCGTGTCGCTCTCTCCAGCGAATTGTCCATCAATGTGAGCGGACAACTCTACCCATTTATTTAGATTCAGCACATGCCCCTCGGAAGGTCTGTGCACAGTACTGAACATGGTAGATGTGAGATGAAAAGGGAATCCAATTAAATCAGTGATGATATTCTTCCATCCAAGCATGAAAATTACATAATACAACAAAGACCAATACATTACCAGGTAGTAGATTCTAATTTGACCAATTTAATCCTACAGCAGATAGAACATAATTTGTGATTCCTCTGTAGGTTATAGCTGAGGTGTGTAAACTAAGAGAAGAACCGCAGTTTTCATTGAATGTATGTTAATCCAGAGGATGCAGTATAGGAACATGATGCCGCCGTGTAAAAACATGGGTGGCCTCTGAGCCTGGTAGGAGGTTTGCCTGACATCAACATTAGTTAGTAGGCCATAGTATGGGGATACAGAAGCATCCCTGTTGGGAGCTGTCGGCTTCTGTCTCAATCTAAACAACTAGAGGACATCATGTTCAGGGAAAGAACAGGAATGAAGCCATCCAATTGGACACATAGCTACTGCCCTTGATTTTTTCATATATAATTCCGATCGCGTGTTATGACAATGTAGACGTGTAGTTCGCTAGCAGGTACATCGACATTTTCCCTCAGCATTTACACGCATCACCCTTGTGGTCCTAGCAACGCCTCTGATGCATATACAGGCGATTGGTTTGCAAACTGACGCAAACAGCAATTTGTATCCGACTTGCGCTTGTCGCATTCAGACTAGTGCTTCTCGGCAGTTTACGCTTTGCGGAAGGAACATTTTGCACACACGCGAAAAACACAATCTCCCTCCCTCGTTGACTTTTCCTAGTAGTTTCTTCTCCCATTCTCTGATTGGCTTAGAGGTTGCGGTAAGAGTCTAGCTATTGAATTGTTAAAGTGCTAGTTGTGCCTGGTCCACAAAACAGAGCCCGAGGTCAACGATCAGAGGAATGATGAAAGGCAATTATCGCTAGGTTTTCAATCAGTGCAGTGTGCTTTCACCATTACTGGTCCTTTGTCACCATGGCCAGGTCCTTCACACCAGGAGTCCCCTACCACACATTCCTATTTAAATGCAACTGGTAGACATTACCCCCAGATTATTCTTCCCCAATATTGATAGATACTATGAGCAGGTACAGATAGGCTCTTTATCACGGAAGAGTAAATTACTGATGGACATTTCGGGTGTCTTTGGTGAGCTGGCTCTTGTGGCTCTGTTCACCTAAAAAAAAACGGTCAAATTTGGATCCCGAATGGCTTAGCTTAAAATGCTTTTAAGAAATTAGACCAATGAAAGAAATTATTTAAATTAAAAATGTAATAAAAAATGTGGGCTAGAATCAGGGTAGAGCATGAAATGCATGTTAATTTAGGTTACATCCACCTGTGCTAATTATTTGATTCTGCAATTTGTGTTTACCCCATGTTAATACCCTCCAGGAAAAAAGCATGTGGAACAGAAATATGAGTACTCCCCACCATTTACTGTTTCTCCATTTTGGTATACAATCTTAAGTTAATAATGCTGTAACTTATCAGCAAATAATTGTTTGAACAAAAAAATTAAGGAAATCAAATAACTAAATGAACAGCTCCTTTCCCCAATGCAATTCGGTTTCCAATATTCACCAAAAATAAACACTTAAAAAGAGCCATTTGTTAGTGATGAACTATCACTGGAAAAATTTATTATGCATGTTACTGTAAATATGCAATCGTTTGCAGATGAAATTGAATGAAAAAAAGTTAATTTCTCAGAAATGTTAAGTTATGATGACAACACATTTATGCAACAACTTAATATAGCTTAATATACTTTAGCCTACAACAGACAGACATTTGATTAGATAACAGGGTAATTAGTTAGGCTATTCCAAAATAAAGCACATCTTGTACCGGCACTGGCAACTTAAATTAACTGTAAACTGATAATAAATTAAGTGTCAGAGAGCAGATGAACCAAAACTGTTGTTTGCCAGTGATGAAATACTTAATTATGTAATATTATTTCCTTCTAGTGAGTTGATAGGATGACAAGAGGAAAGTGGATCTCCTCTATCCACCAAACACTACAGGAGCAGCACCAACTGGCTTACAACAAAAGAGAGCAAAAACAAACTGGAAACTACCATATCCCAGAGGCTAAGATAACACTGTGCTAAAGGAAAAGTAATTTACTATTTGCTTTTCTTAAAGATGAACTCCAGGATGTTAGGCACAACAGATTTATAATATAATACATTGGATTTGTAACATCTTGCAGGTATTAACAAATTATATTAAATGGAAAAATGAACGGTGTGAAAAGCAAAAAGTGGGACCAGTTTTGACATGTGAGCACCACATTCAAAACTGCTGGAACATGGAAAATCCCTGGAGCGTATGTATAGCAGGCTCTGTCGAGCTAAAGTAAAGGTAGCATTTTTCAGTTAGACAAGTGCTAATGCTAACAAATCTGTAACTCAAATCTGTATACTGGAAGATAATATAACAGACATAAACCCGTCCTTATGTCATGGATAGACATTATTTAAGAAGACATTGGTAAAAGTTACATTGTAGTAGATGGGTTTTTGGTTTTCTTACTCTGATTAGTTAGAGATGATCCAATTACTTAGTTTTGTACAGCACTCCTGATTCTAACATCTCCAAAAAGGTTTTCAATGGAAAAGTTTCAGTCTCATTATAGCAAACAGAGCTCCAGAGGATTTCAGTTTGAATTGTCAGGCAATGGCTGGCTGTCTACCATTGTTTGTTAAAGCGTAAATAAACGTAGCATTCCTTTTGGTGCAGTTTCATACATTAACCTTTACAGATTTTTGCGCACAATTTGTCTCCCATTATTTTAACTGTGGGGTGTGGAGGAAATAGGTTTAGGTTTTAGTCAACTCAAACTGACTCCTCTGTTTGCAGTTTTGCTTCATAAATACACTTCAATTCAGCCTGTGGCTACACATGGGCAAGCTAGGTGAAGTATGAAATGAGCATATAAATCAATAATTAGGCTATTTGGGCTTCACCAAAGAGATCAAAGTGATAAGGTAGTGACATGATATTCAGTGGCAACTCCATAAACATTTAGGGTGAGACAGGGCTGACAGGAAGTTAGAAGATGGATGACAGGAGGACTAAAATACCAATGAGATAGATGGTGCACCCCGTAGACAGAAGGGCTCTACTTCCTCACTAAAGTCAAATCCAACTGATTCATCTGAGCTTTGATGAAACCCCACAGGTACTGTACGTGGTTACATAAATATGCCCTAAGAGCATTGTTTTTCTGAAAGATTCAAGTAAAAAATCTATGCTTTAACTGTCCAGTGGAATAGTATCCCAAATGCTTGGATGAACAAGCCAATGAGATGTCTTGATCTAGGCATTTTCTCCAACAGGGTACAAACATTTGTATAGTGTTGTAAAACAAATCTCAGACGGGAACACAGAGAACCCATCGCCACAGCACCGCAGAGACAGTTTGTTGTATTGGTTGTCTTCTGAGGGAGGACCTGTTATGGATGTATAACACTTCCCAGATTGTACTGGGAGAATCGCCAGGTGAGGGACTGTCAGTCAGACAACCACTGGCTGCCAAAGGTCTGCAGAACAGTTTGATGTCTGTAATTGAAAAGATGTTAAAGACATTCATGCCGCATCTTATTAGCAGCTTCTGGATTTCAACACCGATGACTCAGTTTGGTCTTTTATTTATAACTCCACCGCTCATTACACACACACACTCTTCAAAACACCACCATTCTGAACCTCTGCCACCTCTCCTGACTGCAGATGCCTGTAATGAGTTTCCTGTGTGTATGGGAGAGCCACTGTTGTCACTCTGGGTTAAATCACATTTAGCAACGGCCATCATAAAAGGAGCCATGTTTGTCTTAATGATTATACACTAAACATAGAGGCTGTTGCTTCCACAGCTTAACTCTTCACAATACTGAGCAACCAGTACCAGCTGCAGACTGTAGAACAGGCCTTTACCCAGGACGACTGTTCAGATGATAGACGTCGTTTTGATTTGATAAGAAACGTTCTAGTTAGAACCCAAAACAGAGCCGGTTACTGCGACTGAAAAGTCCAATAGGCAGTCAAGCACATATCAACTCTTTGATGTGAGAAGTTACATAACAGTAAATGTAAACACGCACCCTGGAGCACAAAATACAGTTATTCAGTATATACATGGAATTCCCCCCACCTCCCAATTACATGAGCTCCAATTTGTGATTATGGCCTTATCTCACATGTCCTCCAAAGTATATCTTAAAAATATTTGTGCTTCCATCTTGTGAAAAAAAGGTAAGCAATCTCTGATTCAGGACATAGAAAACAATTTTCTTTTCTTTATAGGGGCGACACTAAGTTATTCAATTAAACAATGACGTCCGTAATCGACAATCAGCATTGTAGCATCCACAAGCAAATTGTTATTGGTTTGAGCCATAAGACTTCATAAGGTGTTCTTTGATAATAAGGGTCATTTTCCACGTTCAGGTTACCTAAGATGAACTAAGCTGCCTCTGCAGTGCATTATGATGAACCTTAAATTAAACACAGTAGACAATGTTGGAAATGGCCTGCTGATGTCCAAAACAGTATATGATTTAAAGTGCCATGATCCAAATCAGCCAAAAATCTGAATAACTAATAATAATGTGCAAAACCCTCTACATCCCCTTTGCCTACTGTAATAATCACCATTTCCACAACACACGGGTATAGGCATAAATGACATGCAAGACCTGGAGACCTTTTCTAATAGATCTGGCAGTTCTGGTAGAGTGATGTGTGCTCTTCACACTCCTTGTGCCTTCACTAGTGAAGCCCTGTCTGGCCTCAGTGTCATGTGTGCATTAGTGTTGCGTACTGGGCCGTCAGCGTGGCTCACTCACTGCTGGCACACGTCTGGTCTGTTGAATATGATCCCGGCAGAACCCAGTCAGGAAACACCTACGCTGGTACCATGCTGTCCACCATGGTGAGAAACACACAAAGAGGACTGTTCACTTAAGTCAATTGGCTGCGCAGTATGTTTTCTTCATATCCAACCCACAAACTTTCGCAGTTAACGTCGGTAAACAAGGAGTTAAGCCTCATTATGCAGTAACGACGCTAGATCTGAAGTGAACAATCATAACATGGTTGTTACAGAGGAAAAAGCAATTCCCAGTAAATGTAATCATTCCAAATATTTAACATTTCATAGATTTTGTCATGTGAATTGGCAATCCTGTGAAAATGTCAGATGAGGTTTTGTTTGGGTGGGCTGGTCGAAATTGTCACAATATATTTTTTTGATACAAATTGTGGTGAGAACACACTTTCTCCTGCATCATCGTCAGGGCAACGTCCCAGGGAGAACTACCTGGACTGCGATACAGGGCCCAGTTTCTAAATGCAGCTTGGGCTCCACCCCTTGACGAGGCACTCTTGCCCCGAATCCGGCATCATCAGGGCTGAGGCTAAAAGGGCCCCTGGGAAATCAGCTCCGGACAACAAAAAGTGTAAAGTGTCCAAAGAGCTGGATACTGGCAATGTGTCCGTTCCCTTTGTCTCAAACCGTTCCAAAATGAAATGGCCTGTATGTATAAAGATCCTAATAAGCAGTTGGTTCTGTGAATTTAACGGAAGAATCCTCTTCAATTTGTGCAATGAAGTGTAGGTTATGTGCTTAAAATGGTTCCCCACGAACAGGCAAGGTAAAATTCAAAATGGCCAGAGGTTAAACCAATACCATTTCACTTAATTGAATTCTACACAGAAGAGAATCTACTGCATGAATCGGAATTCTGAGAATACTCCAACATGACAGACTATACTATAAGTAGTGAAGTAATTGAATTGCCCACAGTTGGACAATTGATATCTCTGTTGAGATGAAGCAGACAGATAAAGAGTCTTGGGACTCCCATGAGAACACACAAATGAGCTTGCACAAATTCACTTCTTACTATCCTTGTGGAAAATCCGAACATTATTCCTATGCAAAAGGCTCAGGAGGCAAATTGAATGTACAAGGAGCTTGTGCAACTGAAATGCAGGGATGGCAGCAGTGAGATTCCTGAGGTAGACAGGTACCTTAAACAACGGACAGTGTCCGAGTAGTACAAGGGAGTAGTGCAACAAGGTCCCTGAGAGGTGGAGTGGTTTGGTAAGTGATGGGTCACAGAGTTCAGTAGGTTTAGAGAAGAAACTGGTCCTGAGCCTGCTGGTGCGGGACCAAAGAGACCTGTACTGCCTGCTTGATGGTAGGAGGGCAAACAGTTTGTTGCAGGGGTGTGAAGGGTCCCTGATGATCCCACACTCCCTGTGCAGACACCGTTTGCCCTGGAGGTTTCCGGTCGCCTATGGAGAAGTTACTAAACCACACTGTGGCACAGCTTGTCAGAATGCTCTCGATTTTGTAGCGATAAAAGTTCACAAGGATCTTGTATGGCAGTCTGGCTTTCTTCAGGCTCCTCAAAAAGTACTGGTGCTGCTGTGCCTTTTAAACCAGGTCTGTAGCTTTTAGACTTCCTGTTATCCACAATGAGTTCCTTATGACATTTTAGTTCAGGATTAACACAAAAAATTGCAATTAACGATTTAATGGTCCATATTGTTAATTTTATGACACTATTATAGTGTAAGATTAATAATAATGCAATAATACACCTGGTGATCAGGAGATGGTTTGTCAGATTTATGATGTTCGCACTTTTGATCCGACAATTCGGCTACTCAATGTATTTTTCCTTATCTCGTTCAGTAAGGAAAGACGAGAAGGACAGCTGTGTTATTCTTTAGAGGCAGGACTCTACACAGTGGCCCTTAAATATGTTATTTTCAGGGAAACCAACGCTACAAGTACACCTGCCCAGACAATGACAGGACAATACGTATTTATTTTTGCTCTTCTTTATCCAGCTCAAGTGCAATGTTCAGATGTGCGTAAATAGTTCATACATTAGCGCCACCCACCCTGGAAAAATGCACAGCCCAACATGTGTCAGTGTTCCCCAGGTGTGAACTCCGTGGGCAGATCCAGCCTGGGCTCAAAACAACAGTCAGCAACACCATGTTAACAGCATGTCATCCCTGCATTTAGTTATTCCTG
This sequence comes from Esox niger, assembly GCA_016801105.1. Taxonomy (NCBI): domain Eukaryota; kingdom Metazoa; phylum Chordata; class Actinopteri; order Esociformes; family Esocidae; genus Esox; species Esox niger. Next base: position 16,379 of record JACXGJ010000744.1, read on the forward strand.
GCACGGGAAGTGGGAATAAAAACAGCTGAGGATGCATCCCTGTGTCCAGTAACCATAGTGTATCTGTGTGAACATCTAGAATCCATGGATTAATTTTTATAATTATAACACATTGGATTTTCCCCTTCATATTTTCCAGAGCTTGTATGCACTGCAGCTGGACTCAGCTACACTAGACTAAAGCAATATAGCAATATGAGTTTAGATTATTTACTGTAATTTAACTTCAGAGGTACGAGGACAGCTGGTCGCCCAATCCCAATGCCTATAATGAAAAATGCTTAGTCAGTATTGTAAAATAAAAACTAGTGCAGATTGAACTGTTACATGTACAGTAGATTAGCTCAATGTCATATATTCTCTAATATATATATTAGCTCAGTCGGTATAGAAACATGTACATTGGCTCATTCAAAATTAACATGTTAATACGCATGTTCATCACCATACCTTTTTAGTGGCTGTCAATCTATATTTTTTACTGCTCAACCCCTTTTATGCATGAGCATTTTCTCACAACTTTGCAAAACACACTTCAGAGGAAAGCTAGTCAATGCTTGTGCTATTACATCACTAAAGGCTGTGCCTCTGTCTGAAATAATTCAAAGGATATGCCCAGCAATACCAGTTATGTTTTAATAGAGATCCTATTAAATACTAGAGCATTCAGACAATGTGTGTGAGTGTGTGTGTATACATTGTGTAAGTGTTACATTTTGAAGAGCACTGATCCAAGGATGTAGGTCAAATTTAATATTGGAAGCTTTAATTCCTGAAAACTACATTGACTTCATGTATGCTATTAAAACAAAAAAAACATTTCAGAAAAGGTATTATGTGTTACCAGGCCTGACGATGAAAACATAGTATGCCTCTAAATGTCAATGCACCGCTAAATGAAGTCTCACATTTGGGCCCAGAAAATATAAAAACAGATGTAACTGACAGCAACTCTACCAGGGAAGGATGCAGTGGGGCCAATCTGAGCCTGTGCTGTGGAGGTACATGTGTACTGGAACCAGTGGCTTAAACCTTTACAATGCTTTAGGGCACATAGGTATTTTCATTTCATATTTTTATCATTCAACGACCCTGTGGCCGTCATGAAATTTTTAGCATTCAATATATCTGTGGCCGTCAGGATAGTTGCTATTTGAACATGCAAAACTTTAGCGTGTTTAAAAGGCTTACTTGAGATAGCTTCAAAGAGGAAATGGGAGGTTGAAATGAGTTGATTAATGCAGCGTGAAAGTAAATTACATTTTCATACCCATCAATGACATTATGGTCGACCCCGTAGGTTTTTACAGTCCCACGCTAGAAATGTTATGTAAGTGGTGTTTACCGCATGGGCAATGCACAGCATACCAGTTGTTTCCGACATTAATCAGACTGATATGTTATTGGCATTATCAATCAAATTTGACCTATAGCAGTTTCATTGTGGCTTCGTGACTGATAGTAACAATTTGGTACTTGCGTGCGTCAAACACATAAGCGAGAGCAGGCACTAACATAACTAAGCCTGTCTTTGAACAGAAATTTGTGAAAATGTGGCCACTTGTGCCAGATGTGACAATATCGAAAGTTTGGTGGGGAAAGTATACAGCTTCCTTGATGCAGGGAAGGGAATCATTCACAGCATGGTGGCAGGTTAACAATAGCTTAGAAACTGTACACTGCAGCAAAATACCAAAGAGGAGAGGGACATTTCTGTAAAAGAACTGCAGAATATACTGCAGGGATTTTAGGTGGAAAAGATTATAATGCTGGCGACTGAGGTACTCCATACACAAATATTCTCAACACTATATTTTATACATACATATATATATATATATATATATATATATATATATATATATATATATATATATATATATATATATATATATATATATATACATATATACATATATACACTACATTTCTCAAAGTTCAATATTAAGCATTGTTATATATAGCTGCAAAATAGTGACAGTAAGGTATTTTGCCATTTTGAGGCTTGGTATCGAACTGTGAATACTGTGTAATGAAGCGTTTAAAATGACTACTGTACAGTTACACGGATTGCTCTTGTTCTCCTACAGGGTGCAACGAGGCTATTTGTTTTGCCTTTGTGCAGTTGAACTGTCTGGTTTACTACCTCTTCATACCATAATTGCCTTGTCTGGATTATCACACGATGTGCCTCTAAGGTAGACACCCTATGACAGATTAAAGGCAAATGTGCTGTCAGTGGAAGACTGATGTTAACACGCTTTACACTAATCGCTGATTCAAGTCCTCTGTCGAGGGGCAAAGAAAGGCATTGATTGTCTCTCAGTAGTACAATAAATCCATACTGAATTTGAAATGTCTAACTTGTAGCAAATCTGACCAATAGCCTGTGTTTTTCTTGGTCCCTATAGGTGGTGATGCAACAGGATTGTCTAACCGGCATGGATTTAGTGATCTCAACGATAATGCATCGTAAACTGAGGATGGGGATGAAACCCAGAGGAAGACACTGTGCCATGGTCCACAGCCTGTATTAGGAGGTGTTATGTCAATGCAATAAGTCTTAGTGCAGTCTGTTTTTACAGAGGCAAAGCAAGTGTTAACTTGTGACAAGGCTAATCTCTGAGGAGTGTCCAAAGCACACCCCAATCAGCAGAGCCAGCGGAAAATAGGACCCAATGCCCAACAGTCCCGCAGCCTTTCCTGGGATCTGGTTGACTATGGAGAGACAACCTGGTGTCTCATATCTGGGATATTATTCTGGTTAATGGAGAACTTCAAATGTAACTGTTATTGCATTATCAGACCTACTATCCTACAAAGCCTTATCTCAAAACCCTTGTGTCTCAGTGCTTTCTGACAATGTCAAGCTTGCTGGTCTTCATACAAGCACAAACAACAGGAGTTATATTGCAATGCACATCTTCCACGGAGAAGAAACATGGGATTATGGGCAAAGTAGTTTTACACACAAACAGTTGAGTAATCTCTCATGGATGCACGACAAAGAGTACCGCAGTACCGGGAGAATTAAGTCAGCCAAGAAACGGACAGGGGGATAACTGCAAGGTTAAAACATAAATCAATAGCTGAGTCACCGCTGGCTTCACGGCTGCTACAGACAGACTTGATTGACAACGAGCATGTCAAATGAGAGGGACTCTATACTGTGGAACTAATCTGCAGACACTGTGATCTCATGCATATGCCTCATTAATTGGATGATAAATCTGATGTAAATTTTTATAGTGTGTAAAACAACCCCCCCCCCTATTATCAAAACTATTCACACTCCTTGGATTTTTCCATATTTTATTGTGTTACATAATTACACCGAAATTGATTGGTACAATTCCTAACAAAAACTACACCATGAATATGAAGTTACAATCAAAGAATCTGGAACAAGGTACTTCAAAAGCATTAGTTAAGTCTATTACTAAGAAATTACAAGAATATGGCACATGTGTGAATCTGGCTAGAACAAGCCATACTCAAATATGGAGTATCTGGGTGAGAAGGGCACTACTCACCAAGGAGGACACCAAGATATCTATAGCAACTCTAAATGAGCTACTCTTCCATAGCTGAGCTTGGAGATACTGTAACAATAACCTGGTTTTTTTTAAAAAGTGTTGAAGAGTGGAAAGAAAACATCAAATCTCAGCTAGAGGATGCTCAAAGGCAAGTGGAAGACTCTGAGACCAAATGGATCTGATGTGACTAAAATAGAACTTTTTGTCCTCAACATTAAACACTACATTTGGTGCAAGCCTTACACAGTACATCATCCTGAGAACACCATCCCTACTGTGAAGCATGGTGGTGGCAGCATCATTCTATGGGGATGCTTCTTCTAATCAGGACCTGGAAAGCAAAATGGATGCAGCCAAGTGCAAAGAAATCCTGGAAGAAAACCTGCTGAAGTATACAAGAGACCTGGGAATTGAGAGAAGATGCATCTTACAGCAGGACAATGACCTCAAACATACAGCTGGGGTTGCCCAGTCAAAGCCCCTGTCAAATGTGTCATTCACCAAACATTGCATAAAGGAAGTAAATATTCAGGCAATTTATTATTTTCTGTTTTATATTCATAATTATTTTGATTTCATTTAGATTTTATTATACACTTTGACATCGTTTTTTTGGTGTTGATCACTGGCAGAAATAAGAAATAAATCGATTATTTGATTATGTTGTAACACAATAAAATGAGACCAGGTTAGAGAATACTTTTGAGAGCTACTGTAAATAAAAAGGCAATCATTCTATGGTTAATCATATCCAAGGGGACAACACATTCCCTTGTTTTTTATCCAAAATATGACAGTGATTGTGAATAAATAGTGGTTAGAGAAAGGTCTCAATAGTATACCACTAAAATATATATTATGTCAGATTTTAGGCACCAAAATATTTCTGTGGTTAACATGCACATCACCAGCCTAGATAGCACATCAACTTTAAGACTGACAACATGACATCGTCAGCACACTGCCTCTTCAATCCGAGCCTTCAAAAATCAACAGTAGTTTGTTATTCATGACAAGGTTATAGTAGCAGAACTAACGCGTCAATGAAGAGAAATATAAACGAAGTATAAAGTCTCTGGCTAGTTCAGAAATTCGTTTCAAAGTACTTTAGTTTGCCAGAGTGCAAGGGCATTATCGCGTACCGTGAAAAGTGATGGAAACACCGCACGTTTGTGGTGATAATTTAAATAGAGAAACACATTCACTGATGTTCAACGGGCTTTGTCAGGTGCAGTACGTTATGGTTCAGGAGAATGAATATACCCAAACATCAAAATCCAGATATCCCAGACGCGAGGCGATGAGAGACCTAATCTAAATCCCATAAAATAAACGTTGGAAATTTACTTATAACTGGTCCAAATGTACATTTAAACAAGTTATTTCAAGCTTGAGAAACTCAGCTTTTAATAGTAGCCGTACGCCGAGTTGGCACAAGAATGGAGCGAAGGATGTAGGCTTACAATATTACGCACCAGACCCAGTGCCAACAAAAGTCATTTGATGGCTATAGAAATTGTTTTCGCCCTATGGGTATATACTGTTTTTCACAGATGTGTCACCCATAACACGTATTTTCCCACAGACCTGTGACATATCTCTTTACCTATAAGCAGCCTATTTCGGGATGGGGTGGAAGGTTATTTTCTACCCGTGCTTCTCGATATCTATTAACCTCCATAGCACAGCGTGGACTGATGTGAAAGACCGTGTAGTCAAAATAATTACAGTATACTAAATTATATAGATTAGCATCAAATGAAGACGAAAAAAACATGCAAACACGAATGACCCTACCTTCGGTAGGAAATGTTGGCGTTTTTTTCAGCTGAACTTACTGGGTATCTTGAAGTTGTTACGGTGTAAAAATAAATAAAGCAAAAAGGTATTAAATCCAGTGTATGACAAATGTAAATCAGTGGTCGCCTATCCAGTCTGTAATACAACCTAAACCTAATATGGGCACAAGGCTGACGTGCATGACAGCGTTACCCTAACGCGTACAGCCTCCTTCTTGGAGCAGCCCCCTCCTCTTTTCACATTCATCCCTCTCAGCTCGCGTACACCATTGTCTTTGTAGAGGGGGTTCCTCTTTTGCTTTAGAGTGGACGTTAGAATGTCAGCTGTGCTGTATGCTGTTTGTGGTGTGGCATTCATTAATCATTCAATACCCCTGGAGCCTTTGAAGGCATATTCAGTAACATGATAGGAAGTGCCATATGGGATTTACGTCTCTATATGGATTTCTTTATTAAGTGAAATGGATGCGACTTTGGATTTTTGGCCATATATGCTGCAAATTGTTGGTGCAATGAACTGTGCACCACACGTGCTGGATCTCGTGCCTGTAATTGGCCATGAAAAATGCTACTGATATGACTAAAGTATTATTCTGAATTAAAGAAGCCCTGACGAAAATATGACAGTTTTGTAGCATAACTAGAGTTTTGTGTTTTAACAGTAATTTCATTAGGCCTATGATATCTTTCTAAAAAAAATGTCTACGCTCCCAATTCAGTGAAAAATCAAGATGTGAAAACAGCATCTTCTTGTTCACTGATTTGAACAAAAAGATGAGAATCCAGTGCATAAATGTACTCTTGTGTATTCACTGACATTTTATTCAAATTTATGACAACAAGACAATTATCAGCAATTGTTAAAGGAACCTGTTTATTTTGTCTTTTAGATATTTTTCTGAATATGCACTAAAAATAAAAGCTTCCATAACAAATGCCACATCCAACGATTTAGTTAGCGCTCTGTTAACACTACTTAAGCATTTTGGAAAGCTCTAAATTCTCTAAATTGGGCAAATGTATTTACTTCTTTATGTCGTTTCTGACTCCTGCATGACTGCTGGGAAAGCAAAGAAATGTTAGGCTTTTAATCAATAATTTATCTCTGCTGAATTTAATTTGAAATGACGGTGATCAAACTAGTCTTGACCAGTTTGCTGCATTGCCAATAAACAGCCACCTGCTACCTCAATAGAGGATCAGTCACTTCAAGTGACCTGAGAAAGAGTAACCAAGATTTATTTCTGACAAAGCTCAGAAACAGAAGTTCTTGTGGACATTTTAGCATTAAACATATTTTTATTTATTTAGAAGTGATGGGACAATCCTATATTATATTATCAGTCAACAAACAACTCAACTTATTCATATGAATCAATCAGTCTTTTATCTCAAACATAGCGCAACTACACCAATGATGCTTGTTCTAGATGATATCGCAATGCCTTAGATGATAGAAAAACCTTTGCATACAATTTTGTTTGTTTGTCGTTGGATTACATGTAATTCTGCAAATAAGCCCTTTTGTGTTTGTTTGAATTCCTGTGACTGCAGAATACACATTCTGAACATAGTGTAAAATCTAAGAAAAACAAAATGCTTTAAAGGACACAAACAGTAGGTCAGATTTACACTGAACAAAATTAAACACAACACTTTTGTTTTTGCTCCCATTCATCATGAGCTGAACTCAAAGATCTAAGACTTTCTCTATGTACACAAAAGGCCTATTTCTCTCAAATATTGTTCATGAATCTGTCTAAATCTGTGTTAGTGAGCACTTCTTATAATCCATCCACCTCACAGGTGTGGCATTTCAAGATGCTGATCAGACAGCAATGCTTCCAGCGTTACCAGTGTTTTCCCCATTAACCATACCGTCTTTCTGCCTTCCCGGTTTTTCGGGACTGCGTAAGCGGAGCTGGCCATGAAGAGTGAATGTCTCTTACTGAGTGAGTGACGGACTGAGTCCCACTTGTTAAACAGTGTAGTGATTAGAGAAGCGGACCTGCAAACTATAAGTCCGCGTTTGTATCTTCTCGCAGGCAAAGCGAAGTGCGCATTATTAATTATTCTGTACAGACAAAAACTTTGCTGGCTATAACATACAGTAGTTACATTATAGTAAGCCTTAACTAAAACTGTATACGGTTATATTGCGACTGTTTCTGGCATGGAAAAGCATCTTCAGTTTCAATTGCTCATATTTTATGAATATTTCTAGGATGATAGTAGATACTAGTAAGCATATTACTGGCTAATAAGCTGTTAAAATGGCCAGTGGCAAAAGCAATACAGTACATAGAAGCTATTTGTGGTGGAAGTAAACTTAATAAGAAATGTTTGTCAATTTAACACAATGCTTATTACTGTCTAGAGACTGGAGAAATGTGTAATGCCGTGGCGTAACGGTTAGAAACAGTGTCTGTCATGCAACAGACATAAGTTCAAATCTATTGAGAGCAACAACATATATACCTTTTATTTGTGGGCCGCAAAAAAACTGTTTAAGGTTATACAGTATTGTGACTATATCTGGTAGATTCCACAATTTTCTCATCTTTTCACTTGATGAAAAAGTTAGTTATTGTCACATTGATGCCATGAAATGAAATTGCTTTGGCGGACTCGCTAGCAATTGCTAAATTCTTATGACTATTCCAGTCAGTTAGTAGATTCTATACTGTGGAACTAAAGCCTATTACTGGCTAATAAGCTGTTAAAACGGACAGTGGCAAACGCCAAACAGTTCATAGACGCTATTTGTGGAGGAGGTAAACTTAGTTATAAACTTTAGTCAGTTTAACTGTATCAATATCATTCTCGAATGGCCAAATAGCAGTTAAACGGACAGTGGCAAAAGAGTTTTGGTTCAGGGTAGACATAAGAGGCTATACTGACTACTGTCAAATATACAGCTCTGTGGTGTAGTGGTTGTTGACACAGCATTCCACGACCTGGGTTCGAATCTTGAGAGAGCAACGCTTTCTATTGCGGGCCACCTGAACTAGGCTTGCCTGGTTTCTTGTTGATCTCTGCCTGTTTGTTCCCCGACTAACAAGCCTGTCTGCCCCAGTGTATCTCTTTCTGCCGATGTCGCCAAGTTCCACCTGTCCACCGACCAACAAGCCTGTGTACCCCAGTAGTTTCCTGAATCTGTCATTAACATTATTGTACGGATCCTATCCTGCCTTGCGTCTGCATTTGGGTCCACTGTTCTGCCTTGTATCAACTATGTACTGTAAGTTAGGTTAATGAAGTGCCGTGTGAGTGGAGACGAGTGTGTGTGTGTGTGTAGACAAGTCCAGAGATAAAAAATGGAGTCTGTCTCATAATCATCACAGATGAAGCCTGCCACTGTCGAGTCGTCAGAAACTTAATTACGGTCTCCAAGATCTAGCAGATATGGGTGAAGAAGGAGGAGACTATGTTTGCTTCATATCGAAGCCCATTGGCCTTTTGCTTCAGTGCATGAGTTACCATTTGAGATGGAGGCTGTGGGATGCATATTAACGGAACAATCAAACCACTGTTTATATGGATATATTTATGGTTTGCCTTTCCATGAGGGAATTTCATTAAGGCTATCTGTTAGGGCACATTTACTCCAGGTGTATTGCTGTTCAGAATCTTTACAACCACACATTTTCCTTTCACACAATAATGACTTCTTTGTTGGTTTACTCTTGTTTTAGCAATTATGTTTCAGGTTTGTTATTTGGTGAATAATGACAAAAAGGATAAGCCTGGAATCTCAGCTAGACATAATTCCACAGATGGCCCAGACTCCAGGGAAGAGAGGAGGAACCACACCTATTTCTCCATTGCCCTTAGAGGAAACTTTTAGAAAACTGACAGACCTGATCAACACTCCCACCCAGCTGCACAAATTGGCCCCAAGCCAGTCTTCAGATGGGCACGCTGTTGTGAGACACACACATAACTGACAACAAATTACAATCTTATCAAACAAATGTCTCTGAAAATAAACATCACAATTCTAGCTAAATCTGACTGTGGCCTAATTAACAGATTTCATCAGATTTCATTCATATCTAAAGCTACAGTGCAGTCCATAACCACTTGGTGAAGTTGTTTTTTGCTCGGTATTCCTGCACTTTGGTTATTAAATTATATAATGATAATAGAGTTAATTTGAGGGTATTGTGATCCATATCAGAGGAACAATTAAGAAAAAGCAGCAGGTTGGTTACATAGTGCCCCCACTTAAAGGTAAAAGTACATGGCCAATTGGATACTGCAGTGTCTCTCATTAGGCCAGTGTGTTCGTTTGCCACATTAGTGCATGCACAAGCTGCCAATGTGTAGGCTTGATTCTAGGCATGGCATTTGCATTTAGAGTAGGTTGCTAATGTCTTACAACATGAGGACACAATAAGTGTTAATGCAAGACAATCTGGCCATTACAATGTAGATTAATCAGAATTTGCAGAAGACTTTGCCAGCTGAACTACAAGGGCCAGACTGCAAGGTGCAAAAAATGGATGGCCTACTAATAGCAAAAATAGCTTAGAGTTCTGGAAAAATTATTATGAACAGATAAGAAATTTACCAGACTGATGGCAAAAGGAAAGTGTGGAGAAAACAAAGGAACTGGCATACCAGATTTTCTGTGAAATTGCTCACTTGTCAGCAGTTGGATGAATTCTACATTGTACAGAAAGATTTTGTCATCTCTTGATGTCGTCTTGCAGAAGGACAACGACCCCAAACATACTGATAAAGCAAGTAGTCTTCAAATCCCAAAAGTGCCAAGTTCTTGACTGATTAAGTTAGTTACCTGACCTGAACCCAATTGAGCCTGTTTCCCTAGCTGAAAATAAATATCTAAACAAACTGGAACTGAAGATGATTGCAGTACATGCCTTGCCATGGAAGAAACATGTCTGTTGATGTCTGTGTGTTACTCAGGACGTACTGGCACCCTTCATTAAAACTGAACAAAAGTGAATGCAAAAATCAACAACAGAAACAATGAATCATATTTTCAAACACAAGAGTGTGACATTCTTTCATGTTCACACAATCATTTTGTCACGGTAGTGCAGTGGTGGAGAGGAGGAACCAGGCGCAGGCAGAGAGGCATTCAATCTAATATTTAATTCAAATAAATTACCAATAAATGAGGGGAGCAGAGAAGAATAAAAAGCATACTGAGACCTGGTATGAGTGACGATTGGAGACAAGACAATGAACAAAGGGAAACGCGGGAGATGATGGCGTGGTCTGTTACATCACCGTCACACATTTCTAAAACACATTTTTAGTACAATGATTTTTTCTGTAAAACCTGTGTTTCAAAAGTATTGGTAACTCAAAAGCATCTCTAATATAAAACCAAAGTGGAGTCCATTATGAACATCTACATTTTTTTAAATTATATTATTGGGGAATAAATATTTTGTATAATATCACAAGCCTTTGGAAGACATCTTCAGGAAGTCTCTGCTGTCTACTCCAAGGCGCATCCAGAGAATGTGTCATCAACTCCAGTGGTATGAGCTGACTGTCAAATACAGGAGAGGAAAGGACAGGCAGCTGCCAGGCACACTGTCCAAAGTACAGCTTACAATGAGTAAACCAGGGTTGGAGGGCCTAGAGTGTATCTCCATGTTAAACTTTCTCAGTCAGTGACCAGCTATGCAGAACTTCAAAAGCGTTTAAAGGTAGAGGTGTATCCAACAGACGTGGTTGGCAAGAACGAAGGCAGAACGTGTCCAATCCTGTTCAACAATATTGGGACTCATGATGTCAGCTTGTTATGACTGATAGAATCATCTACAAGGGACTGTGCATACTGTCCACATGCTAAGGCTCATTCACCAATCTCACTTAGGTGCTGGAGTGGAAGCAGAGAGTGGAAGCTTATGAGGTCCTATACTGGCCTGGCATGAGTGCTGACATTGAAGAAGCGATCAAAAACTGCAGCAAGTCTGCTGAATTTCAAAACAAGCTGCCCTGACAACCTCTCAAGCCAACCGAAATGCCAGAGTTACCTTTTGAAGGAATAGCATCATATCTATTAGAGTCTGAGAAAAAACATTATATACTGAGAGTGGATTATTATTCAAGGTTCATTGAAGTAGATTTATAAAAAATCCAGCGCAGCCATTCGTTAATAGAGGCCTTCAAAATTCAGCAGACATGGGATTCCCAGCACCCTTCGGACAGATTATGGTCCATTACTCTGCAGAGGAATTTGCAGACTTAATGGAATCACACACAAGACGTCGTTGTCACACACGCCACACTCTAATAGTGAAGCAGAGCGTGCAGTACAGGCAATGAAAAAGCTTTGGAGCAAAGCTACAGACAAAGAACTCGCACTGCTGGACTACAGAACCGCTCCACTTGAGTCTGCAGCCCTGTCACCTGTTCAACTCCATATGGGCAGAAGGCCTCGGGAACAAATTACCCACTGCCTGCGTGCTGCTCACACCAACAAGCTATGACCCTTTGAAAGACAAGCGGCTGCCTTATAAAACAAAAAAATCCAAAAATTCTACTATGACTGCAGGAAAGCAAGTAACCCTGTGTTGTTCTGAAGCCTGGAGATGAAGTCAGGAATCAACCGTATCCTGGCAACTGGAATTGATCCCCTGCAGTGGTAGTGATGCAGCACAGTGCTCCCCGACTCTATGTAGATGACTAAAAAACAAAGAGTACCGTTGCACCGGTCAACATCTACGTGCAAGCACTGTAGCTGCCAACCAGCCACGCCAATGGGTTTGTGTTGTGCCACACCCTTGGGTTCGTGTTGTGCCACGCAACTGGGCTTGTGTTGTGCCTTGGACTCAACCATCATGTCTGTCCCGTGAGCCGCCAAAATAACAACCTCCTGACACACTTGACCCATCTCCCTTGCCAACAGAAGAACGATGCTAGCTCCAACAAGTCCTCCTGACCTGTCTTCTACTAGGCAGGGCAAAGTTAAACCTCCTGAAAACTAGCATAGTCAGGGGCATATTGTGCTCGCAACCTCTCCTTCCAAGTTGTGCTTAGTATTATACGGTGACACTGTTGTCAGGTAGTTCAATGTGTTTTGTTTCTAGCTGCTAACTGAATGTATTTGGTTACAGCAGCTATTCAAGCTACGATTGCATAGCTTGTTAACATTTGAAACACTATGTTCTGTATAGGAAATTGTCTTGGTCTCAGGAAAGAAGATGTAACATTTGTTGGTATTAACACACTACGTAATCGAGCAGGTGCAACTGCCCTGTAGGCTTCTGTAGCAGTGGAATTGGAGTCGTGCATTGATGTATGTTTGACGACATAAAAGAAAATGAGTCTGTGGAACAAGCTAGTGGTGTCTGTGCCTGCATATGCCAGTATATTACATATAATGCACGTTAAAATACATATGAATAAATATCTGTTGTCCCATTGCATATTTAGATCTACGTTTTAGGCCTACTTTTTTAAATTGGCCTTCTACATGTTGAACTGAATTAATCAAATGAGAATTCAAACACGTTTGGCTAAGTTAAGAAGTTCTACATAATGTCAATGTCAAATTTATTTGTACAGCACATTTAAAACAAATCAAAGTGTTGAACAGGATACAATAACAAATACATGAATAAGCAAGCACAATTAAACAAATTATTTTCAAAAAAACATTTTTGAAAGATCAATTTCAAATAATAGTCTACAATAATATGTGCAGCAGAGTGAGTTGTGACATGTTACGCTGGGCAAGAAAGTGTAATTGTCATTTCTTTGTGGTTGCATTTTGTGTAGAGCAATCGTTAACAACATATATTTAGTGGTAGTTCCAAAGCCGAATGCAACTGAACTGCTCTGGTCACATTCGGGTTTTCAGCCAAACGCAGCAAATATTTGGAGGAGCCAAATTGTCAGATTTGTTCCAGAAAGGTGGTAATGAAAAGCATGAACAGCATAAATCTGAATAACTATCTCTGGATCACCAGGTGTATTATTACAATATTATTGACCGTACAATATAAAACGGCATAAAATTAATAATATGGACAGCTAAATCGTTTATAGCAATTTATTTTTTGACAGGTAATTGTGAACTAAAATGTGATAATCGTGACAGCCTAACCCAATATACACTGCACCAAACATTTATGGAACACATTCATTATAGAATAACACCAAGTCAATTAAGCGTCAGGGATATGAATCTGTCCAAATAAGAAGCATAAGTTGCTCTCTCCTTATCCTTCCTGACGGATCCTTCTCTAGTTTTGCATTTTGCTGGTGTCCTTGTCACAATTGGTCGTATTAAGTTGTACAGGCAGTCCAGCTCCTCCAGGATTACACATCCATATGTGCCGTCTCAGGGTTTGCTGTGTCTCCCTGTAAAGTCTCAAGTGCAGGGAGGAGAAATAAGGAGAGGAGTTGTTACAGGGGCAGAAATGGACAAGGCTGTATAAGGGCATCAACCCAACAGCAGGAACAGGGTACAGGAGGAAGAGCACTGCGAGAGCCCTACAAAATCCAGCAGGCTACTGGTGTGTATGTTTCTGACCAAACTGTCAGAAACAGACTCCATGATGGTGTGCAATGAGGGGCCGATGTCCTCTAGTGGGACCTGTGCTCACAGCCAAGCACTGTGCAGCTCGACTGGCATTTGCAAGTTAACACCTTGCAGGTCTGCCATTGGCGCCCCCTTCTCTTCACAGATGAGAGCAGGTTCACACTGAGCACATGTGACTGACATGAAAGAGTCTGGAGACGACATGGTGAATGTTATGCTGCTTGCAACATCATCCAGCATAACCGGTTTGGCAGTGGGTCAGTAATATTCTGGGGGGGGGGGGGTCGCACAGACCTCGACGTGCTAGCCAACGGTACCCTGACTGCTGTGAGGTACCAGTATGAAATCCTGAGGGCCATCATCAGACTTTACACTGGTGCAGTGGGCCCTGGGATCCTCCTGGTGCAGGACAATGCCCGACCTCATGTGGCCGGAGGGTGTAGGCAGTTCCTGGGTGACCAAGGCATTGATGCCATTGACTGGCCTACATGTTCCCCAGAGCTGAATCCAATTAAGAACCTCTGGGAAGTTATGTATTGGTGCATCCGCCACAGCCAAGTAGTGCCACAGACTACCTAGAGCTCACTGATGCCCTGTATCAGGTCTGGGAGGAGATCCCCCAGGACACCATACCCCATACACTTGGTTACTACTTTTGGGGGACCTTGCACTTGGAATGCTGAGGACATTGTGGGACTGTTGACATGCTGTACGCTGCTTGCAGTTACCTACCCAAAGCTAAGTACCATTATTTTGCCTTTTCACTGCAATTGTTGTAGCTACTTCACGAAGGAGAACTGTCGTCTTCAGTTAAAGATAGCAGAGTTAGAGGCTCGGCTTCAGACGCAAATGTCAGGCAAGGATTATGTTAGTGTAGAAATGGGAAAAACTGCGGCTGTGCCACCAGGAAGAAACTATCGTGTTGTTAGCCCCCCGGCACAGCTCCCGCAGCCGGGCAAGAACTTTCTCTTGGTCACTGGGAAGAAATGCTGTCGACCAGTTAAACCTGGGTCGCCACTAGAGCCGACTGAGATTTTCAACAGATTTTCCCCACTGGAGTCGGAGTCAAGACCCGAGCCGCCTTCGGAGGGGAATGATCGACAGGCATTTTCTACCGGTGGCCCGGAAAAACTGAAAACGTTTGTCATCGGTGACTCCATTACCTGCAGTATTAGACTAAAGAATCAGCCAGTGATCGCACACTGTCTACCGGGGGGGCATAGCCACCGACGTAGCCGCAAATCTGGGGTAGGTGCTAGCGAAGTCTAAAACTGGCAAGTATAGAAAGTACAGAGATTTTGTTGTTCACGTTGGCACCAACGAAGTTAGGATGAAACAGTCAAAGTTTACGAAGCAGAACATAGAATCAGCGTGGAAACTAGCTAGAAAGATGTGTCGGCATCGAGTAATTGTCTCTGACCCCCTTACAGCTAGGAGTAGTGACAAGCTCTACAGCAGACTTGCCCAACTCAATCACTGGCTGAAAACGGAGTTCTGCACGTCGCAGGAGGTGTAGAGTTTGTAGATAACTGGCTCTATTTTTTCTGCTGAAGAGCGACAAACTTCATCCTAGCTGGAGTGGAGCTCTTTTATCTAGGAACATTGACAGGAGTCTCATTCCTATAGCCTCACCATGAGACAGGGTGCTGGACAGGCTGCAGGCTGCTGCCTGAAGATTCCACAACCACAAAGTCAAATTTGTTTATGTTGTATGCCATTTAAATAAACAACTTGGCATATTTGTATTACAGTGCAGATTCCTTTTAGGCTAGGTAAATCATACAACCGTATTCTCTTGAGACTCCACAGGCAACTCAAATGGCACAGCAACTTCCGGAACACCTGCTTTTTGGCTTTTCCGTATGATTCGCACATTGCTAGCCGCTTGTGGGCATGTACACTATTTGGGGTGTTTATCAATTAGGGACATTCACATTTACTAGGTCCTGTAAATAGCTAGCTAGGAGGTCTACAGCTCGGGCAAACTACACAGTACTAGTAGTAGTAGTATGTCAATCCACACTGGCAGGATACCCGATAATACGGTTAATGAGAATCGAAATTGCTCTATGTGAGATATAGCAGCCGCTGTGGGCCTACTACTAGTAATCGTGTCGTACGAGCTAGCTATGCAGCTAATGTTTGTGTATTTGATGACAACATAGCTTTATAATACCAAATTTTATGTATTTCCGGTTATTAGTAGAATTCCCAAACAATGTAAAGTGAAACAGACACGCCTTTTATGATTGTCTATTGCCTACCGCTGCCGAAATTCGTCTGCTGCATCTTAGTTGTATCTTCGTCTGCTCTTCTGACATCTTGAAAAGATGCGTTCTTGCTGAACAAGTCACCAACCCATGCATCCTTGATAAAAGAGGCACAACAAATACACATCCGGGCATTTTAGGCGTTCCTGGTAACTTACGTTCTTTGGATTGGAACCGTATTTGGGCCATGAAAGATGATGTCAAACGAGTTCACAAGAACACAAGTACCAACAAAAACGTGGATTGATAAACGCCTATAAGATTTTCAGGGACTCCAGCTCGGCATCCCACACTGCCCTGTGCACACGGTCTCGTGATTCAATTGAAAATGAATTGGAGGCAAAAATGTCACCCAGCCACATAGATGAGAGCAGCTATACGTCACTTTCCTTGCGTTCCAATGACCAATTGCCCCTTTTGGGGGAACGCTAGCGCTATAAAAGTGTAGAAGGAAACTGAGCTATCATGCCTAAAAGTTGCAGCGGTGTGTTTTCCGTGTCGAATTAGGGAGAGAAAAAAACTAGTTTACGCTTTACTTCCCAAAAATGCAAAGGACAGCCTCAGGCCGCTTGCAGAGTGGGTGAAAATGGTCAACTATAGGACCCATCCAGTCAACACGTTTATGTCTGAGGCAAATACTTCATCACATGTTAGTAAATTATGCTAAAGTCAACAGTTATAATGTTAGAAATCAAAGAAATTATTGCTGATGCTGCATTGAAAAAGCAGTACCAGCAATAATTCTGAAAATCCACTTTCCTTATGTGATTTTATGTCATGATTAATGTAATAGTAATCCCAATTCAAAGTGTGTCTAAATGCTGCATTAATGCTATGATAAGGAAATTATAGGGAATTGAATCTTCGAAAACGTATTAAGCAACATGTGTAATTGTTTATTGCAAACTATTGTAGCAATACACATAATTCATTTTTGAGATATAATTATTTGTATAGTCCATTATTTGGTGTTATGCATCGATAATCAGTACATTCGTGCATGTGTATGTGAACTGTATGTGACAGGGGTGAGGATGGAATTATGATTGTCAACTTTAAGGTGTAGCGTACCTTATAGTTGCAGGGTGCTAGCTAATTAGCTTGCTAAACATGTTAGCTATTTAATTAGTTTACAGTAACTTCACGTCGGACAGACTACCAAAACAGTAAAATAAAGTGACAGATGTCATGAATACATTACCTAGAGATTCCATAAGGTATTGTATACATCAGATATGACACCTCCGGCCATTGGGTTGGGTCGCTTGTCCACTTTGTTTGTGGCAGGCTGAATGGACACTCAACCATATGCGGAAATTCTGGTGGTGGACAGGGGGACATAACCGCCCATCCTGGGGAAAACTATGATCCCCCCCCCCCCCATTATATAAATATCAACATAACTATGTAATGTATATATTAGTAAGACACAATGAAAGCACTTGTGCTGAATATAGACACTTAATAGCGGGTTTAAGTTTAAAAAAATTAACACCCCCGCCCTTTGCATCACAGTGGTTTGATTCACTGCCCCCCAGCCCTCTGCCCTGACACATGGTGCAGGTATGGTGCATGTCTTGGTTTCTGACAGTCAGTCTTTGGTGGTTGACTTTCAGTAAGTAGTTAAAACAAAGGATATGTTAGACATTTCTTTTCTTCTATCACTCAATACAATAAAAAACATTTCTAACCATCACCAGCCTTCATATTCTCTGCATTGAAAAACAGGTAACTCGTCATATTAGCTAGTGGTTAACTGATGTTTGCTAGCAAGCTACAGTAACATCAACCAGTGTTTGCAGCTGTTTGAATTTGAGTCAATGAGAGAAGTTCGTTGTGCAGTGTATGCAATTTTCCTTAGCTGGAAAGGCGAAAGGCTAATCCAGTACATGTTTTATGTTGGTAGGGTTCACACACACAATAGCTGAATTTGCAGAGATACAGCAACAGTATTACAGCACTACTTTTGGGGTCCCCCCCATAAATTCCTCCAAACTTGATATCAGATTTTCTCCCCTGCACTCAACTCCAATTTATTGTGTTTACTGGCAACGCCATTTAATAATTGTTTGCCTGAGTAGCCATTGTGTTTGTGCTCCTTAATGCTAAAAAGTAATATATATTTCTTATTTTGTAAAATGTTTTGGCACAGACGTCGGATATTGTATTCAACGCCAGTCAAATAAAATTGTATACTTTCCCCCAAAAAGGAACGCGAGCATGACGCGAAGGCGAAGTACCGAGATGGGTTGCTCTCATCAGTATTCAAATCATCGGCGTTAATCGCATGGGGACTGACCAATCACAGGATTTTGTTTGGCCGGTTGTTAACGTCCTCGTAGTTAAAACAACAGCTAATTTTGGATCCGTCTATTTAAAGTACCGTTTTATTGTGATAGCTTTCCCGAAACATTAAGGAAAATTTGAGAAATGAAATGTAGCGTGATGTGGATTCCCTGAGCTAGATTTTGTGACACCATTGGCACACAAAGGTAAACAAAAACATGCAGCGTGGAGAGCAGGTTGCATATAGTTATTGTTTCGGGTGGGTTAGACAAATATTATGTTTTGTCAATATTAGCTGGGTAGTGGCTGTACTCAAACTGGCTGGGTAGTGGCTGTACTCAAACCTTGATACATATCCATGCTGTTATGCAAGCACGTCCACAGCCATCTAGCCCACCCACAAGTACGCCCACTCAGTTGCGTGGCTATCCACATTTTTTATTTCCGTGTGTAGGGACAGTGTTGTAGATCTAACTAACTGGAAGGATCATCACGAAATTGGGAGGGGAGTGCTAAAATATTCAATATTGGAATGTCTCTAGAAGAACCACTGGCGTTGTAAAATCATAGGCTATTGATTGTTGCAGTTAACATGAAAACCCAGTGGATTGGGTTTGCAGCCATACTTTGGTGTGTATCGCCACTCTGTGGTAACTTTCTAAAGGTTTCCCTTTAATGTGCAATGATAAAATGGGCTATTGCACACTCCACATGGTCCAAGAGAAGCAAAACACGACGTGATGCATTTAGGGTCAAAGCTTTTTCCGTATTTTGTTATGCGCGGCATCATAATTCAATATGACAATACATTTACAATGGTCAACATACTGCCCCAGTTTCATCACATTGGTCAAGTCCAGTCTACGTCGCGCTCGCGTCTTATTGGATAGAGGGTCGAGTAGCCTGATTACTCCAGCTGCGATATTTTTCATCCGTTTCTGTTCGTACGCGCCTTGGACACATGTGTAATCTACTGTAGATAAAACACCAATCGAAAGATATTCCCGGTTTCTCGACTGGAACTGGCGCCAAGAGACTGCTTTGTAATGCTTTTTGATTATCCTAATTTCCATATTTAACTGGTGTGCTTTAACTGACAACAGCGACAGTGTAACGTAACTGACGCAAAGAGGATGTGCCCCAAAAAACCAGGTCGATGAAATATAAGCACTATGAGAAACAGCGTTATGGACTTCTTGTGGAAAATCTTTGCTGCTCTGAGCTTCGACTGCTTTAAGAATTCGTCGTCTTCACAGAGGTAAGTGTGTGTGGAGGAAAAATCCAACGTGCATGTGACCCTACACTACATTTTTGTTAATTTGATTTATTTATAGAATTGGCATAAAAGCATATGGATAATCTATTGATCTCAAAAGTTTGTCAAATCACAGGATTGGCAATGATTGATTTGAAACGGACAACCCTTCCTATACAGTTGTTATGACAACAGGGTTGCGAAGCAAAAAGGTCTGCCTTCTACCACATTGCCTTTTTGACCAAAAATATGTAATCCTGTTTTGGATGACCTATATAAAACTGATTTTTTGGACCTTTCTATCTTCCCGAGTTGATATGTCTTCTATTCAGATGATTCTGGGGTTTCTGCACTGATATGACTTAATTACATTATATTTTTCCAGACATCTTGTTTGGGCAGAATTCATTTTTGAAAGATTCTCACTGTACACTGTATAGGCTTATCACACTGCACCAGTGGAATTAAACACTTTTTACCTAGTCCAACCCCAAATTCTCACACCCTTTGCAGATCTCCAGGCAAGCTGAGCTCCAGCCAGGCAGGTAGTCTGGAGAGCAGTTCCCTGACTGGCTCCCTCTCCCTGGGCCCAGATCTGCCTCACTGTCAGTGCTGTATCTCCTATGAGGCTCGCTTAAAACGTCTGTCCTGTGGCCACCTCTACTGTGACCCCTGCACAGACCAGATTGTCAACCTGGCCTTCGAGGATATTGAGGGCCTCTCTGACTACCCCTGCCCAATGTGCAAGTCCCTTCGCCAGCTAGGGGACCTGGGTCCCCCCTTTGGGTGCCAAGAGACCCCGTCCTGTGGTCCCCGTTGGACCCTGCAGCAGCAGGGGGCTAAAGAGCATGGGAGCAGGTGGGGTTAATGTTGAACCAGTTTATACTGTACACCAAGGGCTGTGCTAATAAATAAAGGCCTAGACATTTTGCTCCCTGTTCGGCTGGAACAGGAGCCATCACGTCCATTCAGCTATGTCTGGAGTGTTTTGATTTTTAATATTTTAATGCAGTACCATGTGCTAAGATTTTGATCTGGTCACTTGTGATGGAAAGTGTCTCAGTGTCTTTTTGGTGAAACTAATTAGTGCGTAACATTATCGATAATGTCCATTGATGTGCTTTAATATAAGTGGATGTTGAAAGGTGATTGAGCGAGCACTAAAATAAATATTAGATGTTTGTTTCAGACAGTTCTTATTTGGGTGTGTAGATTATTTTCTGTGAAAGTTTTTTATTGAAAGTGTACATACATTCGTTTGAATTAAACTGTAAACATGAAGTACAGTCCCATGTTGCTTTTAACAAATTCAATGTCATATTGTATATATTTATTTTGCTAAAAAATAAAGTTTGATGTATATTACTCTCATTTTAAGACTTGAATATCTTCCAGAGGTGCCTGTTCTCAACAGGGATGGAACTCCACTGTCAGCTGTTTCCCATACAGTCTGGGATCACTGGCCTCACTGGTAACATCCAGTGGTTGATTAGCAGGAATGTTCTTCTGCCTGCAGACATGGCTGACCCACATACTGTACATGTACACGGAAAACAAAGGCAAGAGCAACCAGAGATTTTATGAACTTAGAATAGTTTATTAATCATGATCCTAACATGATGATACAAAAATATGTACATCTGGCAACCAATGTGTCTACTGTACCCAAAGAGATGTTTGATGTATTAATATAGGACATGGGGTTGCATGCTCAAAGGGAGTTTAATTTTGTTTCTTGGGAAGATCTCACTAGGAATTTAAAGTATAATTGGAATTTAAAGTATTATGACTTGCAATACTACCAATGTGTATACAGTTGAGATCATCCCAGTGTAGTCATGGGACCTTTCAAAATAAAGAAATGTGATGACCTTGTGTAATTTTCCATGGAAGGGCAAATGCACTGGCATCAAATCCAAAAACAGACCACCTGATATTCATTAAGTGTTATCAGTGTGCTTTGAAATTCAACAATGAATACTTACAGCCATTAAATCATATTAAGTGTCATAATGAGACATTGGAATGATATGATCCAAGTGTACACTAATGTAAGTCCCACACCAGCCTTCTGCCAGTTACTGAATTAGGTTCATGCGGAGCCCATTCTACTGTGCCAGGGCAGGAGGTTAGCATGGCAAGAGGACCCCGGGGAGAGCAGGAACACAGGTACATTTCATAGCATGGAATCCTCATTTGTATAAATATCCCTGTCATCAGAAGTAGGCTACAGTATAGGGAGATAATGAAAGTGTATTTGCTGTTTAATTTCCACACATGCAAGCAACAAAGCTCTGGTTGGACTGGCCCACTCCCAATAACTTTCTCGGCTTTGAATCAATTGACGCATTTAGAAGCCCTTGACCTGAACGCTAGCTGCATACGAACCTACTAGCATTGGGGACAAGAAATTAAAAAATGCACTATTCAAAATTTTTTTTTTAAAGCTAGCAAATGTACCAAAACATTTTTTATTATAAATATGAACCTCTGAATGGATGGCTTGCAGAAGTAAATCAGAAGGGTAAAAAAAAGTGTAATACTTCCGTTTTGGTCACAAAAACTTAAACATCTAACTCATCATTATGTCATAAATGAATCTGCAAACAAAAGTAATGCTAAGAACTTTCTACCTAAATTCACAGACCATAACGACAGCACTTATAACAGCATTGATACAGATAAAACTCAGCATATGCCTCTTGTATCTCACTAGTTAGCATACATGCAACTATAAACATACTATAACAGTAACAAAATAGCTCCAGTGGCCTAAATTCCAGATCATTATTGCTGGACACAACACCTGGAGATAAAACTGCACATTTGAGCTAGTCTCTCCTAGAGTTTAACTGGTAAACATCTCTGTTTTGGAAGTGGTGGTTAATTATCCCCATGTCATTCAAATGGATTTACTGTAGAGACAATAAAGTCAGGAAAACAGAAGGTAAACAGAATTAAGGCCGCAAACACTGTATGTTGAAACATCTCAAGTTTTCAGTAAATGCATTTGGTTCCATAATTTCAGCCTACAGCTCATCATTTGTGCTCTCGTCATTAGCTTATCAGTCTTCACCGTTATTCATTTAAGGTACCAGTGTACTGTTTTTGGAGAATTTTTTTTAAGCAATACTGATCACTTCGGAGATAGAAGCATAATGAATAAATAGCATCTACAGGCTACAGTTGTGTCAGATTCAGTTATAAGAACAAAAAAATATAAATATCAGGGTTCGACTCGGCACTAATGGAAATGTCCTTAATGTCTTTGCAGATCAAATAAATGGACGCATGTTTGTCTGCTGTTTGTTTTGCCCTCTGCTAATAAAAAAAGAACTGAACATCAGTGTTCACACAGGTCACAGAATTTCTGGAATATCATGGGATTTCCAGACACGAAAAGTCAGCGAATTTTATTGCATGTTTAAATTTTAGTTGCCATTTATCAAAGTGTATTTTCCATGCAGTATTCTTCATTGGGTTATTTCACATGTTTCCCATGTTGCGTATTGTTATGGTTAGGCTACTTCATCTTTTAGCATCCATTTATCCCCTTCCAGCTCGTCAACTGGCAATCACTTCAGTCAAGATATTTGGTCTCCTGTACCTGCTAACGATGGCAAACGTGCCACTAAAATGTACATTTCAAGTGCTTTGGCTACTTCAAAGACTGATGTTAAAAGTAGATGACAGCAAAGTTAAATGTAAAGTTTGTAAAACTACTACCGATCCATCAAATATGGGAGGGAGCACATCGCAGCCACGCAAACAGTAAGAAGCATGCTACCTGCATGAAGACGACAGGAGCATCATTGTGCATTACAACAACAGCCATACCATTATGACCACCTGCCTAATATTGTGTAGGACCCCCTTTTGCCGCCAAACAAGCCCTGACTCATCAAGGCATGGACTCCACTAGACCTCTGAATGTGTACTGTGGAATCTGGCACCAAGACATTAGCAGCAGATTCTATAAGTCCTGTAAGTCGGGAGGTGGGGCCTCCATGAATTGGACTTGTTTGTCCAGCACATCCCACAGATGCTTGATTGGTTTGAGATTTGGGGAATTTGGAGGCCAAGTTAACACCTTGAACTCATTGTGTTCCTCAAACCATTCCTGAACATTTTTTGCTTTGTGCCAGGGTACATTATCCTACTGTAAGAGGCAAATGCCATCAGGGAATATCGTTGCTATGAAAGGGTGCAAATGGTCTGCAACTATGCTCAGGTAGGTGGTCCGTGTCAAAGTAACATCCACATGAATGGCAGGACCCAAGGTTTACCAGCAGAACATTGCTCAAATCATCACACTGCCTCCACCGGCTTGCCTCTTTCCCATAGTGCATCCTGGTGCCATGTGTTCTCCAGGTAAATGACACACATGCTCCCGGCCATCCACCTGATGTAAAAGAAAACATGATTCATCAGACCAGGCCACCTGCTCCCATTGCTCCGTGGTCCACTTCTGATGCTCATGTGCCCATTGTAGGCACATATGCAACAACCTGCGTTCCACTTTGTTTTCTGACACCTTTCTATCAGTACCAGGATTGACTTTTCTGCTATTTGAGATACAGTAGCTCGTCTGTTGGATTGGACCACACAGGCCAGCCTTAGCTACCCACATGCATCAAGGAGCCTTGGCCGTCCATGACCCTGTCGCCAGTTTACCGTTTTTCCTTCCTTGGACCACTTTTGATAAGTACTGACCACTGCAGACTGGGAACACCCCACAAGGGTAGCAGTTTTGGGGATCTCTGACCCAGATCCTTACCATTTTCCCAGCTTCTAATACATCAACTTTGAGGACAGAATGTTTACTTGCTGCCTAATGTATTCCACCCATTGACAGGTGCCATGATAATGGGATTAAAAGGTGTTATTCACCTCATCTGTCAGTGGTCATAATGTTACGGCTGATCGATGTATGTTTAAGCAGTGAAAATGTCTGTGAACTAGTAGACATTTTTGGTTAAAAATAAAACAGAAAATGTGTTGTAAGTTAAACATTTTAAATGTCAAAAGTATTTGTGCTTTGCTCTACTTAATGCATTATTACTGCAGTATCTCCTTAACGGCCATTTTATTACTTTCCTAGTCCCATATTGCCTTAAAGCCATCCAAACCATCTTGACAGGAAAATCACATCTGGTTCCACCTAGAGATCAGCAATGACAGCAGGGAAGTCTTGGATGGTCTGTGGTGGGTGAATTGATTTAGAGTTCAGAGCCAGGGTAAACACGGTTCTGTTCTTGTTACCTGGCAAAGGATGCCCAGAGCTCAGGACCCTAGTGAAGAACTGTTGTTCTTTGAGAGCTTGGCATTATTATTGGCCACTGGGAAGTAGCGTTGGTCTGGACGGGCCTCTGAAGAGGATGAGTGGCTAAACAGGAACGTGTGCTTGCTGCCATCTCTGTGGCCAGGTATAGATGGAGGAGCAGAGGAGGGTGTAGGACCCCATGGTTGCAGGTTGGCGGTAGGGAGCGTGGGTCTAGAGGCTGGGAAGAGGAAGGTGCCATTGTTGGTGTTCTGATTGAGGTTGGAGTCTTTCCGAAGGAGCTCCTTCCTCTTGGCCGGGGCTGTTTTAGTGGGTACTAACGCTAGCTTGTCTCTGAGCTCTTGGACTTCCCAAGCTAGCAGATCCACTGGGTGCTGGCTGGATGAAGAAATGGGGTGGGAGAAAGCCTGAGGTGGACAACATGGCATCAAGTAAATGTTAGAAATGTTCATATTTATGCAAAAATATTTGTATATTCAATAAATTGTTATCAAATGTAATGTTTGATTTTTCTATAAAAACAGCTGTCCTGTCCAACAAATTGCTTCATCTGTCAGCTGGTTGCCAGTTGATGTTGGGCCCCCTCACACATCAGAACTGTTTTCTATTACAAACATGTCCAAAGCTATGGTCCCATAAAAACAATATGCATTTCAGTATACACGTAAAGTAACGTTTGACATTTTTATGTGTGACATCTGTAATTGTATTCAGAACACAAGATTTCCAAGCTATATTCTTGCACATTAATATTATATTTTTCACAGCATTTTAGACACCCATCAAATGTACCTGAGCATGGAGGGCTCCACGGAGGTAGCAGTCCTTCCACACGCCTATGCAGGGCCCCAGGAGCAGGGGGAGTAAGGGCTCGTAGGGGTCCAGGGGCCCCTGTGCGTTAACTGTGGAAGTGGTTTGGCCCTGGGGGAGCTCTGTGAGGGAAAAGGCCTTCAGCAGCCTCTCCAGGCCTGGCAGATTCTCTGAAGAGGACCCTCCCCTCCGATGACTCTTCCGGTAGGCACCTGAGCCCCCTCCGCTGCGCCAGGGCAGGAGGTTAGCAGGGCAGGAGAAGGACCCCCGTGAAAGCAGGAACACAGAGCCTTGGACGGTATCGCTCAGCTGAGGGAGAGAAAAGGGGAACGGGAGGGAAAACAAAAAGGAGTGAGGCAGGTAAGGAGAAAGGAAGGGTGGGAAGACCGTTGGGATAGAGGGAGGTGAAAGAAAAGAGAATAATACGTGTGAATATCTTCTACGTATGAAAACAAAAAAGGTGATTACAACTCCCAAAAAGACAGCAACCACCAAGGCTTCCCTTACCTACCTCACCTAACTATGTTGCAGTACTGAGACCTACCACACAGGGGTGCAGTGAACCTGTACTATACAAATTACATTTCATGTGTCAAGTAACAATAAAATGCTTACTAATTCAAGGAATACATATACCCAGATAAAAACAACAATAATATATAATAATATCTTTATATTGTGTGTGTGTGTGTGAGTGTTTGTGTGGGGGGGGGGGCTTTTGTAACAGTTATTCCGGAGCTCATGGAGACAGCAATGTGACACATAGGATCATATCATGAATAGTCCTTATGACAGCCTGCAGAATGTCACGCTCCTCCTACCTTGTGTGTGTCAGGGTTTGTGTTCAGGTTGCCGTTGAGTACGGGTTGAAGAGGGACAGGCGGTGGAACAGGCTGGGTGAACCGCGCCCTTCTCTGGCTGCTGTACTGTAGGGCCCAGTCCCACACAGGGGGCAGAGGGGGGTCGGTGGGGTCCAGGGAGCTACCCCTGGGAAGCACATCTCTCCAGCCATTCACTGGGGTGTAACTCTGGGACAGGTTCTGGCAGAAGAGGGGTAGCGGCGAAGGAATGAAAGCTCAGATGGAGTCCGTACAGGCGTTATCATTGAACAGAGCCGATAGATTTGAAAACACAGAATTAAACTGAGACATGGGTACACTATGAGACTGGTGATGTGAGACGATAGCAATAGCGTCGGCAGCGGAGTGGCTGACTGCAGGCTACCTGTGAGCGCTTGCATCTCTCACGGTTGCAGTTGGCCAGGAAGCTGCTGAAGAGCGGCAGGTGGAGGCTGTCGTGGAGGGCTAGCAAGAACTCCCCTGTCAGCTGGAAGCGGGAGGGGAACTGAACCCACAGCTGCCAAACACAGTCCAGGAAGAGGAGGAACACTGGAGCCTATTGGGAAGATCAGCATGGACCTGTGAGGGGCATCCAAGGCTGGGCCCCGTCTCTTACTCCAGTAGTTACCTGTCATGGTGTCTATTATCTCATGAGGTTTGATCTGAGGTGACTAGGTGGGACACATGCCGTTCTCTCACCTCCTCCTTGTCACTGTCCCTGTGGTAGTTGATTCGGCTCAGAAAGCGGTGTCCGGCCATAACCCATTCTTTCTGCACCAAACTCTGGAAGCCTGCCTGGGTCCTGCAGTGAGGGTCACACATCACCTGGACCAGGCTGGACAGCAAGCAGGTCATGTCCCGGTCTTCCGCCTCTGCACACAACAGGAGCACATACGCCATTAATAATCAACAGACGGTGTGAGCTAATCTGAGAACCCAATCCGGCCACCCCATGTGCTTCTGTATATTTAGCATAGTGCACATGTCCAACCCTGTTCCTGGAGAGCTAATGTCCTGTAGGTTCCCTCTCTGACCCGAGATGTGACTGTTTATATCCAGTCTGTTAAAATCAGGTGAGATAGATTGGGATTGGAGAGAGAAGCTACAGCCCTGTAGTATCCATGAGACCATTTCTAATTAAAAGATGGCTGCAATATGAAAATAAATAAAAAGCAGATTATTCTGATTTATTGGAAAACTGTCACACATTGTGTCTAAATTACTCTAATGTATGCATTGTTGCCAGAGCAAAGTACAGCAACTGCATTCACATTCACGGTGAAGATATCAGATAAGAGAAGTATTCTTGGGTTTATCATCCCATCTAAACACACACACGCGCGCACACGCGCGCACACGCGCGCACACGCGCGCACACGCGCGCACACGCGCGCACACGCGCGCACACGCGCGCACACGCGCGCACACGCGCGCACACGCACACGCACACGCACACGCACACGCACACGCACACGCACACGCACACGCACACGCACACGCACACGCACACGCACACGCACACGCACACACACACACACACACACACACACACACACACACACACACACACACACACACACACACGCGATTTGAAGACAGTAACGCCTTAAAAAGAATGTCAACATGACAAATGCCAGGCTTGCAACAGGCTCTTGGTGGACTAAAATAGCAGCACTCCCAGAACGCCACATCTGCTGGGCAGGTTTCCCCTTGCCTGTTGTTTTTACCCCAACGACAGTGTGGAGACAGGTTGTTGGCTTAGCCTGTCTGACTAATGCCAAAGGGTCCTTTCTGTTACTGTTGAAATGGTGATCAGGACACACTGAGCTCTGTGGTTTTAATGGGGGTGACCTACTGTATGAGCAGAAAGACCATATGAGAGCGGCCAGACAACACAAGTTATACACTGAGGTCAATGGGTGCTAGTGTTCATATCACTAATTGTTCTGCGGACAGTCTGTTCCCGTAGGACTGACTCACAGCCCAACTACGTGTCGGGTCTGTGGAAGGCTAATAATAATGTAGGAAAATAGTTTTATGGAGTCGAGAATGTTTGTTAGTGCCAGAAGATTGTCCTCCCCATAACACATATTCAAATAACACTGTTATCTCTTCAAGGCTTTGCTTACAGATTGTTGTTTCACAGCACTTCATCCTTCGTAGCAGTCACAACACCGCTGGCCCAATCTGGGTATTTAAGTGGCACCAACCCAACAATTAGCCCACTACAGCCCAATACTAACACTTAATCCAGCCAAACGCCAAGTCTGCTCAGTCCGACACTAACCCAACACGGAGCCCACTTGGGTCAGCTTTGTCCACAACTAATGGAGATAGATATTAGCTGAACAAAAGTACAAGAACATTGGACTTTTTGCAGGACCGCATAAGCGGAGCCAGCTAAGAGCAAATCTTTCTGACTGACTTACTGACTCTTGTTAAATAGCTTAGTGGTTAGAGAAGCAGACATGTGAACTATGGTCCATAGCGAGGAGTTCATATCTCCTCGCAGGCGAAGCGAAGTATGCGTCATGAATTATTCTATATAGAAAAAAACATTGCTGGCTAAAACCGTTATTATCTACATTATAGGAAGCCTTAACTGAAAATGTATATGGTTATAATGTGACTGTTTCTGGTATGGAAAAGTTAATCCTCAGTCTTGCTAGCAATTGCTCAATTCTTATGATTATTCCTAGGAAATCAGTAGATATTAGTAAGCCTATTACTGGCTAATTAGCTGTTAAAACAGCCAGTGGCAAAAGCAATACAGTTCGTAGACGCTATGGTGGAGGTAAACTTAATATGAAACCTTAGTCAGTTTAACACAATTCTCAATGGTGTCTAGCGACTGCTGGAACGTATAATGCCGTGGCGTCGTGGTTAAAGACAGAGCCTCTCAATGTTGTTGTTCTCAAAAATTATAATCTTTTGAGAACAACATTTATTAATTGTTTCTGGTAGATTCCACGATTCTCTTGTCTTTTCACTTAATGAAAAGGTTAGTTTTTCGTTGCCATTACAGATAGTTACTGTATAAATGTCATTCACTAATGAAAAAAAAAGTATGTTCTTGTGCCATGAAATGAAATAGCTTTGGCACACTCGCTAGCAATTGCTCAATTCTTACAACTATTCCAGTAAGTTAGTAGATACCGGTAAAGCTTATTACTGGCTATTCACATCTTGATGTGTTAAACAACTCAGGACAGACCACCCTTTGTTTGAACCCACCCATTCAAGTGAGCAAAACTATTGGAACATGTCACTGACAGATGTTTTTGTTGCCCAGGTGTTGCCTTTTAGTTTGATTGTTCAAATATTAAATGCCTCCGCATGACTAGTTTCCATCCTTGGTATAAACCTATAAAGACTGCATTTCTTATTAAAGAGGATGAACCAACATAAAGACCAGAGAGCTGTCTATGGGAGAAATGCAAGCCATTGTCAAGCTGAGAAAAGAAGGAAAATCGACCAGAGCCATTGTACAAACATTGGGCATAGCAAGCAAAACAATTTGGAATGTCCTGAAAAAGAAAGAAACTACTGGTGTACTGAGCAACAGACATCAAACAGGTAATCCATATTTTTTCATGACCTCATATAAACTTGAGTGTTTTACATGACTTGGTTGACAATGAATCAATTTAATCAAACCTTAGTATTTTATATTGTTGAATTTATAACAATGTTTAATTCATACACTGATGAGCCAAGACAATATGACCACTCAGAAATGAAGCAAATAACGTTGATCATCTCCCAACAAGGGCATATGTCAAGGTCTGGGCAAGATGATTGTAAGCAAACAATCAGATAAATCACAAACTGGCAACAAGATGTTGGGCACCCAGGCCTCATCGATGCGTAATGAAGGCTTTCAGGGCTGGTTTGAAATTTCAGGACGTCTACTGTGGCACAAGTCACAGAACATTTTAATGATGGTTATAGGAGGAATGTGTCACAACACACAGTGAATCTCACCCTGCTGCGTGTGGGGCTGCGTAGACGCAGACCGGTCAGAGAGCCCATGATGACTCCTGGACATTGTGTTGGCTCATCAGTGTATAACACCATAAAAATAAACTCCATGAGTGCGGGTAACATCATGGAACTTTGAGAATCTGTTAATAGAGGCTATCTGGGAAAATAATATAAAAAATGAAATTGATAGCAAGGAACATATTCAAATCCCCAGATTATTTTGTTGAGCGTAAAAACAAATATATACAAAATTGCTTATTCCAACCAATGGTTTGAATTAGCAATTTTCCAACCAAGGGTTTCGAGAAAAAAACCTAAAGGATTACAATATTTTTGCCAGTAAACTGAAATATAAACTGGAGGTGTATGGAGGGATGTCACATTCGGTTTCGGTTCCTGATTTCAATTTTTTTTTTAACATTGCTTTATGTTTTCTGTCAACTGAGATGTGACATTATTAATCTAAGTATCTCTGGTTATATGCACACGGGTTGGACAAAATGGGAAGGCCACGGCCACATTCATGTAGTCGCGTTTGTGGGGGCACTGTAATCCTGGAATATTGGAACAACATGAAGTGTTTGCACCATAGTGAGCTCCTGGTCTTGTAAAATGGCCTTCGATCGTTTGCCGTTACATGACCCTGCAGATCAGTCATTGGACCCAATGACTTCCACGACCATGCTGGGCAGCAGACACTGTGGGGCTGAAGGCATTTGTTCTGAAAACGTAAATCTGTCCGGATATAGGAAATAGGGTGAATTAAGACTCAACAGACCATATAAATGTTTCCATTCTAAAGGGGTCCTGGTTTTATGCTCCTTACACTAAGTTGTCTCCCTGTGTGTTGGGGCTGCCATTCTGAAACGTTCTGACAATGTTTATGTTGAGACTGTCAGATGCTGATTAATTTATTTTGTAACATTTAAGGCTGTGCTTTTGGGAAATTTAGAAATGATCATTTTAAGTGTCTGTGTACCCTTGTTGGTCAGCTTTGAGTTGCAACCACCTCTTTGCCAATGCAATTTGTCCATGTTCAGCAAAAGCTAACATGATGTTTGAAACTATTTCCCTTGACACAATGGATTTTCATGACCGATGCACCAGCTAGTTGGGCACTGACTATTTGCCTTCTTTGGAACTCAATCATGGTGATTTGAAAACACAAACATCAAAGTGATAATTGTCAGACCTCTTTTAGCAAACACGTATGTACAGTTAATCTGCAGCCCACTTAGTGGGACATCAGCAGCTGCGTTTGTGATTTAATTACTTCAAAAAGGCAATTTTTTCATGTGGTGTTTCCGTTATATTGTCCAAAGCCTGTATATCCTGCCAATGTGAGTATGTTTGCTGGGTTGTCATATTTGGCAACATAACAACAAGCTGTCTAAAACAGAAAAAGACAGTACCCACCTTGAACTTCCAACACACTGCTGTAAACTTCTAGAACTAAATAAGCCAGTCACAGCATTACCAGATAGTCCAGTAATACAATAATTTTACAAGACAAAATACCACCTGGCAGCGTTCTTGTAGAAAGTGTTCCTGCATGGGAGAGTACTGAACAATATGAGTCTCCCTCAGGGTAAGCCCTAATGTTGCTTTAATGAGAACCGCAGTGTGAATAATGAATGATATGGATTGAGTTTTCAGAGCAGCTTGACTCTCGTCATGTGACTGACCTTGTAGCACCACGGTCAGGTGACCTCCCCGGAGCAGGCATGCCACCTCAGCAGCTTTCCTCAGACTGCACCTGTGAAGAGGGCAAAATGCTAATCATTTTGCTAATCACCAAAAACTCTTCATAGCTTCACTACAAATGAATATGCTAGGTCTTGTTTTACTGTAGAGCTAAAAAGCTAACACACTTATAGCATAAGAGATATATTGAACATCCATGTATGTGGGCCTGCTATGGCTAACTGTTTGTTCTGGAACATAACGGTAGGACGTTTAAAATGCATGTTACAGCTACTGTAACACAACTCCCATGGCTACGGGAAGGTCAGGGTAATGGAAAATTAATGCTACACAGAAAGAATGCTACAGGCTTACAAGAGATAAACTAAGCTATTCACTGTCATTACTAAGTGGACATTAAGAACCAACCAAATCAATGTAGGTCCTGCACATTTTTTACAGATGATTGAAGGCTTTATAAACAAACCAATCATGAGCTCTTACCTGATGTAGTCCAGCCAATGAGTACTCTCGAGTGTAGACAGCCATTTGTCATCTGGGACTGACACAGATGTGGAGATGTCTGTAGACCAAAACAGAAGACAAAGAAACCTAATTTATAAAAGGAGCAATTAGAAGACTTTGAAATCTGCTGGGGCATGTGAGAAATGGCCAATCAGAGAAAACCATGGACACCTGGGGAACTAATAACCTGTCCCCTACAAAACAGAAGGTCTTTCTCAGTTCGTTACAGCAGCCAGTTACTGAAGAAGTTCATGTTAATTCACCACAGCTCAGTGGCAGGTCAGTTTATTTCTCCTAAAGAGGATTTATGGTCAGAGAACTGTTGTTCGCCTGTTTTGTGAAGAGTAACTGTGTGAGCCATGCCAGTCAGGGAGTGTAGGCTACTGTTTGGCTGCGTGACCTCCACAAGGGAGGGTGCATCAGGACCGCGTTTCACTGCACTGTTGACGCCAATTCGCTATGGAATGTGCTGTTTGAGGTGTCTCCTTAAACACAATAACAACAAAACGGGCTGCGAAACCATGTCTCAAAGCTGTTTGGACTTTGAAAAGTAATTGAGGAAGCATTTAGGAAAAACATGCAATCAAGGGGACTGAACTGATTTGTCTGTGGCTTCAATCCAGTTCCATCATTTCAGGACAGGGGGTAAATGTCTACCCCGTACGACCCTCCATATCTGTGCCAGTAGCATTGTAATGGGAAGCATGTGGAAGCAGAGGAACACCAGTTTATATTCCCTATAAACCTGCTAACTCACTGCCCCTTAGGGATAGAATCCCCTCTGTAGATTCACTATAAAACCTGTGCTCAAGCTAATGAATTTGTCAACAAATTAAGGAAACACCACGGGAGGAAATTAACTTGACAAACCCAATCACACGACTCAGGCTATAGCATGGGATCTAATCTTTTCATCTTTACGCACAAAATCTGGTTTAATTTGAAGGATCTAGGAAAAGTCTCATATTTCTATGTATGGCCCCATTTCCAAAACAGTTGGGATGCTGTATAAAATATAAATAAGAACAGAATGCAATGATTTGCAAATCATTAATGCGTATATTTCATGGAAAATAGTATAAGACAACATCAAATGTCTGGATGGCAGCACATGTTGCTCCAAAACCTGTTATATTGTTCAGCATAAATGGTGCCCTCACAGAAGTGCAAGTCACCCAGGCCAAATGCACTAATGCACCCCCATACCATCACGGATGCTGGCTTTTGAAATGTGGGCTGATAACAAGTTGGATGGTCCCTCTCCTCTTTAGTCCGGAGGACGCAGCCTCCATGATTCCCAAAAATTATATTACATTTTTGTTGGTACGAACACAGGACAGTTTTCCACTTTCTGGTTATTGTTTATATATGATTTCGTCTTTGCATGGTAGAGTTTTAACTTGCATTTGTGGATGCAGCGATGAACTGCATTCACCAACAATGGTTTTCAGAAGTGTTCCTGAACCCATGAAGTAAGGTCCACTACAGAATTGTGTCTGTTTTTAACGCAGTGATGCCTGAGGGCCCAAAGATTACAGCCATCCAATATTGGTTGAACTGTCAAAAGACATGCGTAACAAGGTAATGGAACTTAATAAAGATAGAAAAAGGATATAAAAAAAACCAACATATTGGTATATAAAAAAAAAAGGATATAAAAAAACCCTGCAATTGCCACTCAGTACTGTTTCAAGGATCTCTTGATACCAAGCCAAGATTAGGTAGACCAAGAAATACTTCAGCAAAAACTGATACAAAAACAAACCCATAGGTAACCCAACAACACTTGGACACGCCTCACAGCTTCTGGCACACTGTAATTTCGAGTGACGAGACCAAAATCGAGCTTTATGGTCCCCAACCACCATCAGTCTCCTGACCTTAAAATCATTGAGCCACTCTGGGGAGATCTCAAACGCGCGATTCATGCAAGACGACCAAAGACTTTGCATGACCTGGAGGCCTTTTCCCAAGACGAATGGGCAACTATACCACCTGCAAGAATTTGGGGCCTCATAGACAACTATTGCAAGAGACTGCACGCTGCCATTTTTGCTAAAGGGGGCAATACACAGTATTAAGAACTAAGGGTATGCAGACTTTTGAATTTTTTTTCAATCATTTGATTTGTTGTCTTTGTAGGACGTTTTATTGAATATAGTTTTATTGATTCGCACATCATTGTATTCTGTTTACCTCACATTTTACACAGCGTACCAACTTTTTTGGAAACAGGGTTGTAGTTGTACAAACATTATTTAGGTAGACTATTTACTACTTTTACTACTATTAATATTAATACTCATTTAATTGCTAGTAATAATAATAAAAAACCTTATTTCGCTAAATGCAACTCTGCTACCAAATTTCCTATTTCTTTTTATGATTAATATTTATATCCAATTTGCCTAAAAGCAGTGTTCAGTAGCAACATTTTAAATAGTATGCGTCTCGGTTGTTGGATCATAATTTGTCCTGTTTTGTCGCGGCAACGAGAATAGATTCGAAAATCACAGCAGTATAACATTTAGTCTAGTGCGAGTGAGGGAGAGAGAAAGACAAGTGTCTTAGTAAATGGATCAAATGAAGATACATCTGTACAACCTATACAGTTTATTGAATGTAAACCCTGGGACTAGGGCAGTGCTGTCCTTCTGAAAGGTGAATGAGTTTTGGTCCTGACCTCCCAGACAGAGAGCCCGTAGACGGGTGTGAGCCATCTGTATGTCTGTGGGTGAAGGCATCTCTTCTCCCAGCTCTACCACCACACAAACAGACTGGCCCCCAAACAGGATCAACTCCAGGTTCCTGCAGAAACATCCCACAGAACACATAGACAGGGAACCATTCATCTCTGTTATTATGAGTCTCAGCACAGAATAGCATTCAAGGACAGCCTGTCTCATCTCAGAAATGGCCTGTTATTATAATTATATACAGTATTTGATTAGAGGTTAGCTCTCTCTTTACAATGCTGCTGTGAACAAACAGCCGTTGGAATTATTTCTTGTGACTAGTCTCTCACAATCTCTCTCTCTCACACACACATAAACAGACTGATAACACAGAAAAACATTCTTAAAAAGACAGAGAGACAATTGTTGCTGAAGGTTCTGTACATGAGAACAGCTAAGGAGTACAGATAAAATGTCTTTCTCAAAAACCACAAGGAAGCCTGCATATCTTTTTTTAATACCTCAATGTTTGTTTATGATATTGACTTCCTGTAAATTTCACACCTTCACAATCTTGCAAATGAGCCAGTATCAGGCATTTGTGCATATATTGATAGTCCTAAATTGCTGTGAATCTTGTCTAAATGTTCCAGTGACGACAACATTTCCTCAATTCTTTTTAGAACTCCAACCATGTCAACTAGAAATGAGTGTGTTACTGAAAATTAAAATGGTGTTTTAAATGCAAAATTTTTGGTAACACTTATGATATGGTCATATCTATATAGGGTTTATAAAAGGCTTATAAATACCATATAAAAGTCCATTGTGAACAATTTGTCAAAAAAGTGCAATAACTAATCAGTTCTTCCAAATTAGGGCCCCCTCCATTAATTTATTATGTAGAAATGAACTTAATGTGTATTAGAGGGAACCGTATTGTAAAGGGTTGAACAGTGGAGCCGTAGTTACTTAATAACCGTATTGTCAATGGTTAAACAGTGGAACGTTAGTTTCTTTATAACTGTATTGTAAAACAATGGAACCTTGTAACATATTGTCAATAAGTTATTCATAACTCACTGTAGAGACACTGCATATATTACCTCATTATAAAGTATTGATTTGTTATTTATTCCACTCAACAACATTACATGAGCGACACACAAACACACACCTTATGTCATCCTTCTCATGGTAGATGTTGTTCTGGAAGCTGGCCATCCGTAAGAGGTCACTGCCCCGAGGGTGTCGCCAACACCAGCGCTATAACACAAGAACACAGGTTTAGACAAAACATGGTCTGAATAGTAATGGCTTTTGGAAATGTTTTGGAAGTCACAAGTGAGCTCACTGACATGGGCATGCCATTTAATTGGAGTCTTCTGGGCTGACTGATATTCTAAGGTGACATGATGAGATCTACTTACAGGTATGCGTCCCTCGTTGAAGTGGGCAAATGTCTTCTTCAGCTCAGTGTCTAGAACCTTTTGAGGGACCACGTTGAACCTGGGCAAACTAATTTGAAATGCAAGAAAATGACCATCCTACTTACATAACATGTTTAATGGGCATTTTTTTCGGGCTAGTACACTGCCTTTTCACAGGGGGTGTCCTAAAGGTGTGAGCACTGGGCAGATCTTTCAATTCCAAAATCAGATAATGCCCGCATGCAATAGGCTGCGTGAGCATGAGCTACCTGGTGGACATCTCAAAGCGGTCGTTGACAGAGCTAACTCTCCAGCCGTGAGCCCCAGACCTCTCCAGCTCCTGTTCCCAGTCTGACAAACTGTCAAACCAGTTCATGTGAGCGTCACGCCTACGGTTGCTTAGAAACTGCTTCATCTCTGTGGGGTGGGGGGGCAGGTGGACAAGTGGTGGAGAGAGTTAGTGTCCCTTTAGAGTATCTCCACTGAACACTGGTTCATGCTGATTCACTGTGCACGCCCATTCATTTATTCCTCTATCAAAAACCGTGTGAACGGCAGCTAAGAGGTTGTGGTGTGTAGAAGGCGTTTGTGGTCATTCACTGGGTGTAGAAACTAGACTATGTAGCGTTGCGCTTTTAAGAAATCCTGACCATGCCGAAACCTTTGACAGGATTCAACATGGTGACCTGTTTCAGATGGCTTTCCATTATTTATATGCCCAACAGCTAGCTGCCTGTATTCAGGCCAGTGTAGCATAAAGCTGTAATGCATAGCATGATGTACAGTAACGGGTCATGTTTCTGTATGTGACCTGTTCAGTCAGGGATACATTGTAATGGTGGTTTTTTTGCCAGCTATATTTTTGTCTTTAGGATTGCATCTGCACTTGTAACTTTCCGTTAATGCATGGCATAAATGTCCAGCAATTCTAACATCAGCAATGCAAAGTAAACAGAAAAGTGTTTGAAAACTCCAACAAACCAATTTTATTCTTTCAACATAGGAAAAGCTTTACTGTACTGTAGTAACAATATATTAGCTTTTGTTCTTCCTTTTGCGGGGATCTTTGTGCGCCAGGGAGGATACCTCAAAGATGGAGCTCTTAAGAGCCTGAATTTAAAAGCAATTTATTTCCAGCCACATAATGTAGCCTTTCTTTCTGACCCAGAACCATCCTCTGGTTACATATTGGACGTGAATGTGTGTTTGTGTGTGTTTGTCCGTGTCCATGTGTATGAATTGTCAAAGAAAGTGTCCAGCATGTGACTCACCCACACTGCCCAGGGCTGCGTTCTGGAAGGACAGAACCGTCCCTGGCTTCACTGGCTGGTAAGTCTTGGCAATGGTGTATGTTATCTGAGGAGCAACAACCAGACTCAGTCTGCTGATCGGCATGACAATGTGCACGACAACGTGCAACAGCCTTCAATGTGGAGGGTGACCCTGGATGCCTGATGCAGAACTGCCATTTGAAAATCCCCAAGAATCCAAAGCCAACCTTGACATAAGGAATCTCTGGGCATAATGGTTATTGTTTAATTGCTACATATGTTTTGCACGGTATACCAGCTCTCACACACACACACGCACACGCACACGCACACGCACACGCACACGCACACGCACACGCACACGCACACGCACACGCACACGCACACACACACGCACACACACACACACACACACACACCTCAACAGCTTGGGTGTCGGGGGTGAGGCGATCGAAGAGGAAGCAGAGTACACGCAGGTCGCGGCAGTACAACACCAGCTCCTCAGGAGTGAACTTCAGAGAGGAGTTAGCAGTCACCAGCTTGGTCCGGGATGGGCCCACTGTCGAGGTTACACACAGCCATGTTACAGCCACTCAAATATATAAACCACAACACATCACTGTCGAGGTTACACACAGCCATGTTACAGCCACTCAAATATACACCACAACACACCACTGTCGAGGTTACACACAGCCATGTTACAGCCACTCAAATATACACCACAACACACCACTGTCGAGGTTACACACAGCCATGTTACAGCCACTCAAATATACACCACAACACACCACTGTCGAGGTTACACGCAGCCA
Source organism: Esox niger (assembly GCA_016801105.1). Lineage (NCBI taxonomy): Eukaryota > Metazoa > Chordata > Actinopteri > Esociformes > Esocidae > Esox > Esox niger. Next base: position 55,368 of record JACXGJ010000744.1, read on the forward strand.
TGTTACAGCCACTCAAATATATAAACCCAAAACACCCCAGGGTTTAGTGACATTCCACTACGGGCTGATATTTAGATATTCATATATTCTTTCAAGCATCTCATGGGTCTCAATATACAAAGTGGTTTGGGGCAAACTATAATCTATGAAAGTGGAATTGGAGGAGTCTTACCAGCCACAACCTTCTCAATAGAGGCCAGGGCCACGTCATGATCTCCAAGGAGCACAGGGTCTGCGTTGTCCTAGAGGAGGTTTAGAGAGATGGTCAAAATGTACCGTAGGTCAGTTTGTCTGACAAGGAAATTTGGTTCTTCAAAACATTCTATATGATGATGATGATTGCAACTCTTAGAAATAAATGGTTACAAGCGCGTTCATTGTGGATGGATGGGGTTCTACCGAGAATCAACTTGATCTGAAGAACACTTTTTGGAGACAATGGTTATTTTTAAGGCAAATGTTTCTAGATGTAACGGTTAACATTCTAAGGATCATTTTTGGAAGAAAGGGTTGTTCAATGATTCTAAGAGACATAATAATCCCATATAACCCATTAGAGTACCATCCAAATCTTACATCAGGTTTGGGGCAGTCCTGAGGCACAAATGCCACTCTGAAGTGAGTACAGAACAGAGTGCCGGACAGCCATCCGCCCCCTTCCTTGGCAGTCAGCTTCTTCCTCACCAACACAGCCCTCTGGAGAACACATTCACCTGGAAACACATCAGGACAGGTGAGTGCTCAGACAAATGGAGAACATCCAGTTACTTCTGTATGTTTACATTTATTATTAATTGCATCAACAGGACACAAGAGGTAAACAACACACCAGCATTGCTACTAGCAAGTTCCTCCTGAAAATATATAAGAAATAATAATAATGACAACAATGGAATAGTGTCAATACTTATACGCTTGGAGTATTTATATATTTAGTTCATATGTTAAGTCTGTCTGACGGAAGGCAAATAAACAGCTCATGGCTGATGCAAGAACACTCCTAGGTAATGCTGCAGTCTTTTTTCAGGAATAGTTTTTGATGGTTGTTAACATATCATAAAAAACACACAAACATGTTATGAGGACCATTCAGATGTCAATGGCCATCTGCAGTACCCCTGTCAGCTTTCAACTTAAGATACTCAATGAAAGGGGGCAGCACTGAGCTAGGTTACAGTGTCATCCGAGAGTAGCTCAAACTACTGTATGCATAGTTTTATCTATGAAATGCTTAACCTTCCATGGCTTCAAAATCAATATAAAATCCTTACCTGAGTCAATGGCTTTGTCCCAATGTTTTACAGTCCTCGGTTAGAGGGAGGGTGTTTAGTATTTTATTTCCTGTTTTACAGTCCTCAATTTGAGCGAGGATGTTTGATATTTTATTTGGATCCCCATTAGCAGCAGTTGAAGCAACAACTACTTTTCATGGGGTTTAAATATTAATGATGACATAAATTGTGCTGTTTTATGTTGTTAAAATCAGATTTCATTGCCAGCCTTTGCTTTCTGGGATGGCAGAGTTCATGGCTCTATTTAGTATTGAGCCTCTCCCAGACGGCGAAAGGAGAGGGAGGGTAATAGTTAAGTGTTATAATATACAGTAAATCCATTTATGTATGTATGCAACTTCTGCATGGAAATTATCGAGGTGTTATTCTCAACTATTTCTCAGATTATCAAGGTGCCATTTTCTCAGATATTTCACAAGTTATCGAGGTGCTATTCCCTCAGCTATTTCTAAAGCTACTGAATCTTTGAGTCAAGCATATACAGTGGTCTGGCCTTGGTATCCAGTTTCTACTTCAAATTACCTTGATATTTCACATACATAGGATTAAATATACTTGTTGTAACTGAAGGGAGACCCAACAGTTCAACATTAAATAAGAGCCATGTTGCTACTGACCACTCACATTAACAAGACCTCTACTGTACACAGATCTATATTGCATCCTTGAGATGAGCCGTCAAAATAACATATTTTCTTTGTAAGACAGCATTCAATATTAAATTATCTTTCCACATTCTAGACTCTGAATCTTCCTCAACGTGTTAACTTTCAGATTTATTTTTATAGCTCAGTGTATATCTTTCAGCTTGTCTCAAATTGTGAAAAACAGAATCAGCAGAACATGAAGCAGGAAACATTCCATCTGAAGTGAAGAGAAATACAGAGAAGACCTCAGAATAGCTACTTAAGCCGTCATTCCAGAGCTCATCTTTACTGAGCTGATCAGCCCTATTGAGAAGAATTTCTGAGGTAAAGAAGCTGAGAAGAGCCCATAAGGCCCAAGTCTGTGGGACTAAAAGACCTTTGAAGCCACTGGAGCAGGAGGAGGATGAGTTGCATATGAGGACAATTTAAGCTAAAGCAGCTCAAACACATAAGATCATATCTGTTTACAGGTACAACAACCAGTTCAAACCTCCCTGTGTCTAAGGTCACATGAATCGAAGTCATGAGTCCAAGTCTGACTCTGAACTTCAAGCTATAACAGAGCGGCCATTCCATCAATGATTCGGATAAAAGTTGAGGGATGGGGCTGGAGACCAACCAACCAATTGACTCACAGAACTATGGACACAATTACTGCTCATAAAAGAGATAAATATTGCTGTGGTAAAACATTTTTGAGACAATAACGCAATTAACAGAAAACAAACAAAAAGAATTACACATCCGTTTTGTCGTTGTCTCAAACATTAAACACGTTAAATATTTCCAACTGAAAGCTGAATTGCAATAAACATCTCATGGCCAAAATAAATATACAGCTTCAAAGACCAAAACACTGAGCTCATTTGAAGTTTGCCATCCAGATGTTGCTTTCTTTGGGAATAGCCTTGCATGCAGAACTAACCGGGCAAAATCTGTCACTGTCCAAACCTCATTGGTTAAAACAACGTCTGACTAGTCTGGCTTCTGAGGTAGCCTGGCTCCTCCTTGCCTTCCAAATCTTTCCGAAGCCTTCATTTCCTTCCCTGCAGCATTTGCTCCAGCAGCTCCTTAGCCGCCAGTCCCTTCATTGAACCAGCCTGAGTAATCTGCAGTGGTGTTCTCCAGACTGAACTGCATCCCATTCCCTGTGTAGCAGGGTTCCACAACAATGCCATGACTCAGTACAGAACACGGGTGGTTTACTTGCGTATTTAGGAAAACTCATGGGATGGATTTTCAATATAGTCATATTTTCTTTTAAAACACATCGGCTGTCAACTAGTGCTACTATTTATGAGCGGGGCTGTCAAAGATAATGTGTAATGTTTGAAGGGGACATATGTTTTCAGAATGAAAAATATCATATTTTTTTAATCAATAACAACAAAGGAAGTATGAACACTCAGTTTTTTGCAGAAACAGTAGTGGGGAAATGCTTTTGTATCAACCAGTGATTCCCGCTTTAACTCAAGAAATGTTTACCAATTCATAATTTCACGTGAGTTGCAATAGATACGCTACACGTCCCTATATATTTCCTATTATTGCTTCTGTGAGCACATGGGTGATGATACTGGGGCAATCTCGAAGTATGGTTGCATATTTTCTGCTTAATAAACTGGCTGATTGTTGACGAAATCTTTCTAGGACTTATATTGTGGGACGTCTTAAATTCTCAAATCTAATTCTTAATAAATGCACATCATAATAGTATTATGTTAATGCTATTGTGCACTGTTATTCAATGCATTTTCTATCTGTTTGTTAGTTTGTCAATCTTGATATGTTCAAGCTGGAAAATAAAAATAAAAACATTTCAGGATTCTAGGACTTTCCTAATAAGCTCCCAAAATGTTCCCTGTTCAACCAGAAACATCTTTAATTCAAACACACTTTAGCACAGACTCCCTCTTACACAGAATAGAAACTGAGACAGTACATTTCTAATGCACTCTCACAGCAAAACAAAGCCTTTGCCAGCTGGACTTGTTTCCATGGCAACAGATTCCAGTAGAGTGCATGGGAGAAAAATGCTCCTTCTGTCTCATGAAAGGGAAGTGTTTGGCCAGACACATCTTAAGTAGAGAATGTTTTTTTCATCATAAAAGGTTTTTGGTTGGTGATTCACAGGGCTGATTTCCTTCAAAACACTTTTTTTGTCAAAAATGTCTGCAAAGAGATGTACATTTTGGGGTACAATTCAACCTCCTTTGACAGCTAAATGTATACATCCGTTAAGAGAATATTTTAGGGGATACTGAATGTTGAAACAAATATATTGTATCAAATTTTTGTTTCTCCTATCACAAGAGGAAGTGTGTTTGAAATTCAAAGTCAGCAATAGCCAATTGTACAAGAGGAACTGAGATTAACACCAAAGCCTAGCAAATGCTACAAAGAAATCTTCAAAGCATCCCTCAGTAAAGCCCCAATATCATTGGGCTGTTTTAGCTGCGGACTGAAACAAATCAAGGCACTGCCATTACGCTACGTTTACGCCGACTTTTGTCTTACAATGCAGGATCAAAGTCACAAACCATCAACATGTTTTTCTGTTTCTTAGGTCCTGGAATTAAAGCTACAAATAAACCTCTGGCACCAGGCGCCCTAATGACACGTCAGGTTACAAACACAAATGAGCCTTTGTTTCTAGGATTGCCTCGTATACGTTCTGGTCAATCAGGCTTATTGCTCCATTTTATGGCTCCCTAGGGTACAACAGTGCTAAAGACATTCCTCAGGCATCGAGACCCACCGATGTGAGAGCCGGGACAGGAAGTGACTGTTTCTGGAAGTTCTAGACTGGAGGTAGTTTACATTCACCCAACATGGTAAGCTCAGATTGCAACAGTCAATACTCTGAACAGTGAAGCTTGTTTATGAGATCACACTGGCGGTTTAGCAATTTAAACTTTCTTCCTGCAAAGTGTAGGTCCCATCACACACAGGCGCAAAGCAATAAAACTCCCTCTCTTACCTTTTCTAGCACACAAAAACATATACATAGACACAATTACATGCACAGAAGCTTAAATCTAATACACAAAAACACAAATATCTAACAAACCAGACCTGCCCTCCTATTTCATATTACCAAGCAAACCATCTAGATTATAGTTTTGCCTGTGTTTCTAGCTGACGGGTAGCTGGGAAGCCCAGTGGGTGAGGCATATTGGCCAACTTCGTCAGGGAAACAGGGAGAACATTTTAGGGATTTCCCGGTCTAATTGCACCCCAGTGATGCCTTCAGACAGCTTGAGCACCTGCACAGCACACGGAAGCCATCAGGGGACTGAGCATGCCCACACACTCGTTGACCACCATTACTTCCTGGTTAAAGAACAGTATGTGCATAATGCAACACAGTTTGTTGTGGATGCATACATGGAAAGCTTGCCAGAATGTTCTACTCTCCTGAATCCGTTGGGAGTTGTTGCAATGAGGCAGGTCATTAGATTCAGCAATGTATAAGGCAAAATTGTGGATGGGATAAAATAAGGTAAAAAGGGGGAAAAGAAGGTATTAAAGAATTGAATCTCCAAGGTGACTCTCTTTGTCTTTGTATAAAGGGGTTCTGGCAGTAGCTCGCAGCAACCGGAGAGATGGGCAGGAGCGGATGCAGCCGAATGTGATAGGAACCACATGTTCCAAACATGCTTACATTGAATTTGTTTCCAGCCACACTTGTTTCTCGATTTTGTTCTTACTGTAAGTGCATGAAGGGCAGACATTTCTGGCATTTTGTTGGGAGTGATTATGGCAAAAGGTTTCCTAAGTGTGACACACAAAAATGCATACAATTATTTTGCTACTCTTTTTTGATGCGGTTAGTCTGATATCCTAATTGAGCATTTATGAGGACATTCAGCATAGAACAGAACATTTCCCCACTAATGGTTTTCTGTTCTTTAGGCCTGCTCTTTTACTGTGACTGGGCAAGGCCAGAGGTGACCATCCAATGATTGACACTGACCCAAATCCTGTGTAACATAAGCGCATGGGTCAGAGGATTGTGATCGTACTGTGAAGAGGGTCCTGTCCACTCGTCATTGTCTGAGATCTACAGTAGGTCGGCCCCTCACATTCAAAAGCTACATGATCTATGTGTTCACCCATGGCTGTTTGTGCTGCCTGGACCCGTTCACCCCCTGGAGCCTGCTCTGGTTTCCCACATCCCATGTCCCAGAGTTATCTGAGAATGGGGTGGACGCCGTTAGCGATTGAAAATACCCCCGTTAGCGATTCATACAGTGTACCAACCAGGACTAACGTGAGCCAGGTTTCCATGGCTAGCAGGATTTCAAATCTGCCAGAACTATAGAGGGAAGAAGGCAGGTCAGGTGTGTGTGTGTGTGTGTGTGTGTGTGTGTGTGTGTGTGTGTGTGTGTGTGTGTGTCTGTGTGTGAGACATTCGCAGTCGGATACAGTAACAAAACAATCCCAAACAGGACCACTGGGTACCTCAAACAGACTGGGATATCTGAATAAATCCCAACCAAACTGACAAAGCTAATGAAGTGGGAAACATGGGGGCAGTGAGGGAGTGGGTGAGTAAAGGGCAGTAATACAACCTGGATGTTGAAAGAGCTGAAAGTGAAAGGGACAGTGAACACACACCAATCCCGCAGAGGTGCAGTGGATAACTGCTGATATGAAACGTTAAAGATTAGCTTGGCTCTCGAAGGGCCCTGGCCTGCCAACATTCCTGTTGTAAAGCTCCTACCGCGGCGTACTGCTGACAACGAGATTACAACCAGGAGCAGGAGCCTGCCGCACTCCACAGCACACTGAGAGCACTGTCCTCACATAGGCAACGGTACAGCAGCATAGCATTAGGTTTTGGTGAGACAACTCTCATAGAGATGAGTGTGGACTTTTTACTGAATGTTTTTCTCAACTCAATGTTAATTAGTTCCTTCCCCTAAGAGTAGTCCATGGGCCAAAAGAAACAATAATCCACTATTCAGTTTCCTTTAAACAACCATTACCAACTAAGGCGAACATTTGGCTCTGCTAGATTTAAAACAAATAGTTAAGATGTGTGAGCATGTTTATTTAGAATGGCCAAATCACCTTTCAGTAACATCGAACCAATTAAGTTGATTTGGATATCTTTTTTGTGCTCACACGCCCAGCTACTTCCACAGATTTTTTAATTAATGCTTTTTAAAGATAACCAGGGACTACTGGCATCACATCATCCGAGGTCTTACTTGGCATCACATTCATCTGAGGTCTTACCTGCCATTACATTCATCTGAGGTCTTACCTGCCATTACATTCATCTGAGGTCTTACCTGGCATCACATTCATCTGAGGTCTTACCTGGCATCACATTCATCTGAGGTCTTACCTGGCATCACATCATCTGAGGTCTTACCTGGCATCACATCATCCGAGGTCTTACCTGGCATTACATCATCCGAGGTCTTACCTGGCATTACATTCATCTGAGGTCTTACCTGGCATCACATTCATCTGAGGTCTTACCTGGCATCACATTCATCTGAGGTCTTACCTGGCATCACATTCATCTGAGGTCTTACCTGCCATTACATTCATCTGAGGTCTTACCTGCCATTACATTCATCTGAGGTCTTACCTGGCATTACATTCATCTGAGGTCTTACCTGGCATCACATTCATCTGAGGTCTTACCTGGCATCACATTCATCTGAGGTCTTACCTGCCATTACATTCATCTGAGGTCTTACCTGGTAAGCAGCGTAGTCCAAACATGTCTCTCCCCCTTGCGTTGACGCCACCGTGACTCAGCATCCTCTCCTGTTGGGGGACAGAGAACTGCTGATAGTACTATGTCTTTAAAAACAAAAATATTGAATCAACTCCTTTTCATGTGATTTTGCTTTAACTCAAGGCCTTATAAAACTCCATTCCCAAAAACCATAACCAATCCCACAATGGTCTGTGAAGACTTCTATTTTCTATGTTTCATTTGTTTTTCCCCCCCACTGTACTGTATGATTTAATGCAGTCTTAAAGTGCTCCAGGCTGTTCTGCTCGTTGCGTAATCATGTCCCACAGAACCACAGGTTGCTATTACCAGACCTATGGCTAGATGCTAGCACATTCTGTATGGGCCCATTTCAAGGCAGTTAGCAACCCCAACATGAGACCATTTACAAAGTGTAGAAATCACAAAAAATTCACAAAAAAGACTGTTGGATTGAAAATAGTAATTGTTTATTCTAGGACTAACCCATCAGATGGTCAAAAATATGAACAGGGAGGTGGATTTATGGTTGATGTCAAAGTATACAATGAATGTTAAAAATACTGATGACTCACTCAGCCATTGTTGGCAGACTACAGGGCCACAATTAATAATTATGTTAATTTTAAGCAGTTAAAAATGATGTTAATAAAAATAAAAAAAAGTCAGACAAACCGTGGCCGATGCTCCTAAAAGAAGTTTTAAACTACACCTTTTCTATGAAACAGATATGCTCATACTTGTTTCAACAAATACCTAAAAACCTGATGAACATTAGAATGATGCTAGAATAGACAGTAGGAATCGGGACATATCAACAAATATCATAGTACGTGTACATCTATCTATATTCTAGATTGGCTTTCAGACTAACATGGCATTTCAAATAACTACATTTCAAGCCATGCAATTAATTTATTTCTCAAACTCATTCTATTTAGCTGCGAGGGAATCCTCAACACCAAACTACCAACCAAAACTCCTGTAACCAAAATTAGAGATTGGGCTAACCTGTTCCCTGACTTTGTCAAAACAGAAGACGAAAACCTGGTTATTGTTCCATCAATTCAGTTGAGCTAATTCTTAACCTAAGACCTGAGTAAGCAGAATTGCATGTTGAAAAACAATTCTATTTTCAAAGTACAAGGGAGCACACTAAAACTTTACAAGGTTTTGGGTTTCTGCTTTCCAGATGTCTATTGCTAAAGAATTATTTTTGCACACTATGAGCTCCAAACGCAGTTACCACTGTAGATATTGGTAAAGTGAAGAATTGAGTTTACACTCCAAAAGTTTGGATTTGAAATCAAACAATTAGAATGAGGTTAAACTATAAATTGTCAGGTTTGATTGGTCATGATAAATATCAGGTTCAAACTAAAAAAATGTATGTTTGAATTAGGTTGCATATACTTGTATGCAACCCATTGACCGCACCAGATACTGGTTATGCTCTGCTTTGCTTGTACTGCCTCGCTTCTACTGCCTAGCTTGTTCCGTTTTTAGTTGAATGTCTTTTTGCATTCCTTCTCCATCTCCTTTAAGGCATGTTCAATTGGCCCAGTTAAGCCAGTAAAGAACTTTCAACTTGTTGGCCTAAAATAAATAAATAAAATAAATATTCAGGGTGATAGGATTGCTGTTCAGTGGCTTTCGGAGGCATTTGCTTGTACTTTAACAAACAGTTATACTGAATTAATTCAGCTCCTGCCAACAGCAACTGTATCATAAAGGAATACAAGTGAGCCAGCTCCAGTAGCAGGCAAACATGCCCAAGTCATTACAATACATCCACTACATTACAGAGATATGCCATGGATCTTGGGCAGTTTTTTCTTCACATTAACTTTGTCATAATATCAGGTTATGTATCATTATATGTCCCAACGCTTTGGACTGATCATGACAAGTTTCATGTCACTGTTTACAAAATATTACATGAAGCTACTAGTTAAGAATGCGTTATCATTTTTGTTGACAATCATTTTGAAATGTTTCAGATTCTCTCCCCAAAACCATCTGTGACTCTGAGACTTTACCCATCTTCCAGCAACGCCTCAAGACTCATCTGTTCAATATCACCTACCCATAGCCATGCCATATCCCACACTCTCAATCTTTGTTGTTTTCTCATAGTATTTTTTATATAGTTTTCTGTTCCATGTCACTTTTGTACGGCGTCTTTGAGTACCTGAAAACGCAATATGAAAATAATAATAATAATAATAATAATAATAATAATAATAATAATTATTATTATTATTATTATTATTATTATTATTATTATTATGTTGAAAAGGGACAGAGGAAATATGTCGGTGCTCATCAGTCAATTAACACAAATATAACACAAATACTTTGTCTTAAAATCTGCCAATCATAGAAGTGGTTAACAGCCAGCATCACAAAAAATATTTTGTTTCCACTTGATGGAGAGGTGCTGGTTTGAAAAATGTAAAACATCTTAAGTTGGCCTAGAAAAAAGAACGCCACATGGTTGAGTCCAGAAATAAGGATTGTAGGGATAAACTACATTACCAGGGAGCATATGCATACTTTAAGTAAGACAGTCAAACTGCATGGGGTGTAATATGTAGTAAGTTGTAGCCTAATGTGTCTAATCCTGACAGGGATGTCTCTCTGCTCTTAAACCTTAGTATGTTATGTCTGTGGTGGTGGGCGTATAGCCCGTTTCTGAGATTTTCTACATATTATTACATTACAGCCTCATTTTAGAATGGATTCAAATGTTTTTTTGCTTGTCCATCTACAAACAATACCTCATAATGTTCAAGCAATTTTTTTTTTTTTCATTTTAGCACATTTAGATAAACATATCACATTTACATTGTCCTGTCCCCTTTGCAGAAAAGCATCCCCAAAGAATGCTGTATCCACCTCCATGCTTCACAGTTGGGATGGTGTCCTTGGGGTTGTACTCATCCTTCTTCTTCCTCCAAACACAGAGAGTGGAGTTTAGATCAAAAAGCTCAATTTTTGTCTCATCAGACCACATGACTTCTCCCATTCCTCCTCTGGATCATCCAGATGGTCATTGGAAAACTTCAGACGGGCCTGGACATGCGCTGGCTTGACCAAGGGGACCTTGCGTGTGTTGCAGGATTTTAATCCATGACGGCGTAGTGTGTTACTAATGGTTTTCTTTGAGACTGTGGTTCCAGCTCTCTTCAGGTCATTGAACAGGTCCTCCCGTGTAGTTCTGGGCTGATCCCTCACCTTCCTCATGATCATTGATGCCTCACGAGGTGAGATCTTGCATGGAGCTCCAGACCGAGGGAGATTGACCATCATCTTGAACTTCTCCTCCATTTTCTAATAATTGCACCAACAGTTGTTGCCTTCTCACCAAGCTGCTTGCCTATTGTCCTTTAGGCCATCCCAGCCTTGTGCAGGTCTACAATTTTATCCCTGATGTCCTTACACAGCTCTCTGGTCTTGGCCATTGTGGAGAGGTTGGAGTCTGTTTGATTGAATGTGTGGACAGGTGTCTTTTATACAGGTAACAAGTTCAAATAGTTAATACAGGTAATGAGGGGAGAACAGGTCTTTGAGATCCAGAATTCTTACTGGTTGGTAGGTGATCAAATACTGTTACTGTCATGCAATAAAATGCAAATAAATTATTTAAAAATCATGTGATTTTCTGGATTTTATTTTAGATTCTGTCTCTCACAGTTGTGAGAAGTGTACCTATGATAAAATTACAGACCTCTACATGCTTTGCAAGTAGGAAAACCTGAAAAATCTGCAGAGTATCAAATACTTGTTCTCACTGTATATAGACAGGTGTGAGCCTTTCCAAATGATGTCCAATAAAATTTAACACACGGGGGCTCCAATCAAGTTGTAAATACATCTCAAAGAACACCAGTGGAAAGATTACACATTGGAGCTCAATTTAAAGTGAAATTGAAAGGGTCTACATACTTCTAGGAATGTGATTTTTTTATTTTTTTATTTGCAAAACGCAATTTTTTATTATCAAGTATTGTGTGTAGATTGATGAGGGGAAAAAATACGTCTGTAACTTATCAAAATGTGGAAAAAGTGAAGGGTCAGAAAACTTTACAATTACACTGAATATTTTTTGTAAATATACAGCATATACTTTTAATCAGTAAGACACAATTAGGTTTGGTATCTGGCCACGATTACCACGATTTTTAGACACAACAAACTGAAGAATGTCTGGCTGCCATGTTTAGCTGAGGTATATTGGCCAAATACCACAGAACTCTAAGATGCCTCACTGATTTTATACAGCTGTGCTTAACAACACAAGTAGAGCAGTAAAAGGTGATGTGATGTGTTATCAGCCAACCAGCAGTCAAGATTCGAAGCACAGCATTTATCAAATATATATATTTTGATTATTAAAAATGTATATAAAGTCACCACCCCTTTCAAGAAAGTTCACCTTTTGTTGCCATACAGGCTGAAATAAATACACATACAATGTGATGTTTTCTGGCCTTATATACACAGAGTAGCCATCAATATCTAAGCAAAAACGTTTTTAATTGTTTTATATAAGAAGCGGGACATATGTTGACATAAGGCAATCGTACCAGGGCAGCCTGTCTGTCTGCTGCCTGTGTGCACACATCACTTCCTTAAACAAGTACATTATGGTTGATTTGACATGAATTAACACAATATTTAGTAGAAATAATAGGCATTTTGCTACCCTACCATAAACAAACAGAATAATATATATATATTAAAACTTTACTAAAAAAACAAAAATCCTGACACAGTGAGAGAAAGGAGTATATTCCAAATTTGAACTGCACCCAAGAAGTAATTACCCCATTTTCTGCTGAGGTTACACTCCTTGACTTTTGGTTCATTGTGTGGCTTCTGGGTGTGCTCTATAATTTTCACAGCATCTGTCTACCCAGCACCGCTTCTCTCCCTCCCTACTGCCCTCCTCCTCTTTCTCCTCATGGAGAGCTAAGCCCTTTGCAGTTTCCATTGCTCATGGCTTCCCCTTGCTACTGTAGCCAAACATCTTCTGCAGTGTGTTTGCTCCTGGGAGGAGAATGTACCCCCTCCCTCCCTGAAATAGGCCAAACTCAAAGCAGGGGAATGTGGCAGTCCAATACCACAAAAACCTAACACAGTAGGTTGAATGGGCCCAGTTGACAAGTACAACAAGGGGCCTGTGTCTAGGTCAGGAAGTTCAATTTACTGGTTAGGTCCTTAAAAACACTGTATCAGCATATGGGACTGTTACAGAGCGAGGAAAGCCTGTTTGTTTCTGTGGTATTGTTGATTTCCTCACATCAATGACGCAGCTTGTAGTATTGTCATAAGTGCTCTAAAATGTGAACAATAAGGATGAGGTTTTTCTTCAATGATGGACTCACTTTGAAATGTTCTCCCTTTCCCCATTTGGAGCAAATTGTGGAAAAACTAATTTTGTCCAGACAAAAGTCAGCCTGAAACTCAAAACCATTTTGGTCCATTTATGAGCCGTGGCTTTGCTTTAATGGTGCCTCTTGCTTTTGCCTTCAAAGGGAGCACTTTAATACAAGTCCCACAATACACATATTTAGTTTTTATTCAAATTCAAACGGTATATGCCTTAATGTACTCTAAAATTAAAGCATTGAACAAATAAACAATGGGAAACCAAAAAGAAATCATGATTTTATCTACATTTTGACTCAGTAAAGTAGCCACCAATTGTAGACAGCTGAACACAGTTGTGGCATTTGTTCTACAACTACAATCAAATACTGTTCGGACAGCTCTTCCCAACACTTGCAGAAGTTCCCACAAATGTGTTGCTTTGCTTTCCCCCTTCTGCCATGTTCATCCCAAACCAGCTTGATGTGGTTTAGGTCTAGAGACTGTGCTAGCCATTCCATGATTTGATGCCAACCATCTTGTTCTTGTAAAGCAGTTCTGATATTGCCAGGAAGTATGATTTGGGTCATTATCTTGATGTAGGCTGAACCCCTGACCAAAGAGGCGTACACCAGAGGGTACTGCATGGCGCAGCTAAATGCTATGGTAGTTGTTTTGGTTCAGGGTGCAACTATGTGCAAGTATCACACACTGAGGAACCATCCTTTCGCCTACTTGAAGACATACAAAAACACTGACTGTTTAAGCGAAAATTTACATTTTTGATTCATTTGTTCATAACACCTTATTCCAGTCTTCAGTAGTCCACTGGTGGTGGTTCATGGCCCAGACAAGCCTCTTTTTCTTTTGTTACCATCTTAGCAGTGGCATTCTTACTGTCACTGTCAATCCTGCAGCTAGAAGTCTTCTTTTCCGTTGAAACTGAGACTTGCTTACTTCAGCAAAGGTTAAGCTGTGCTTGAAGCTGCTGTCCTGTCCTATCACACAGGCTGTTGACTCTCAGAAACTTGTCTTCTGATTCTGTTGTGGTTTAGGGTCTGCCAGACTTCTTCCTGTTAGTTTCCAAGTGCCTTTTGATTGGGTATGAAATTGAACACACTGACACCATGGCTTTCTATGCAAGTAGTGTTCTAGTAGTGCATATATACCTAATATATATGGCTAAGAAACATTACAACAAAACAATAGGGGCTCTAAAACAGGTTTTTATCCTGGTTGTTACATTCTGACCATGCCCAGCACACAGAATGTGGTACAAATTAACTCAGCACACAGTGCATGTTGGGGGAGGGATGCTCAGACAGGGTTGCCAGATCACGCCACACTCTAGCAACTCCTGTGGCCGGAGTGGCACCTGCAAGTCAGAAGTGTTTTCTTCCAAGTGGAGTGGCATGGTGGGGATATGCTTATTTAATTGCTGTTGTTGCCTCAAGGACAAGATGATGAATCTTAAGTGATTTCATCCTGCAAAATATCAAATAAATCTAGTATATGGAAATGAACGTGTTCTATATTCCCCATATAAATAAAGAAAAAGGTGAATTTTTTAAAGAGATTTCACAATACAACAACCTAGTTCAAGACAAGACTGCTAAATAAATGTGGCTAAGTAATAGCCCTACATTTTATGATATCACATCCATGCTTTGTTGTACATGGAGATATACATTTAATATTCCAATACTCTTTTGTACATCCTCTCCATTTACCTGTGTATCTATCACCTGGTTTGAGGAAGCTGGTGGCATATTTCCTGATGCATTCTCTGTCGGAGAGTTCAAAGTGCATTCAGAGGGCGTGTGGCATTTGACTGATGGAGCACTGTTTAGGAGTCTGTATTTCAAGCTTCTATTTGTCACTGTTTCTGCATGTGTTAGTAAATAGATTGTGTTTCTATATGTAACAGTTTCTGCATGTGTTATAATATAGATTGTGTTACTATTTGTAACAGTTTCTGCATGTATTAATAAATGGGTTGTGTTTCTATTTGTTACTGTCTCCGCATACATCCGCATACAGTTTGTGTTTAAATGTGTGTCGACGGTTATAACAAGCTATGCTTCCACAAATGTTGTAAATGCTATTCTTGTTTAAAAAAACATCCTAAATACTCACCCACAATGGGTGTTTTTCAAAACATTCTAGACACATGAAACAGATAAACATAGGCTACTAGCCTTATTTTTCCATTTCTCTGGTGAACAAAGCCAGAACCATTAAACAATTTGTGCCCTATGCTTGTTTTCAAAAGTTTATTGATTCCCCAATGTATGACAAGTTGTTTGATAATGAGATAGGGGCATGGGTTCGTTCTTTTAGTGGGAAGCTCTGGCAGTTCCAAAATTGGTTCAGGATCTGAGGTATTGGTCCTACGGGATTGGGTGTGTTTGTAGCATTTTGGCCTGCTTTTATCAACCCTCTTGGATCTCCAGACATTCTGAATGGAGCTGAGCCCTCTGACTCAGTTTCCACTACTGTGGGGCTTAGTTTGTATTGCGTTCTTCCAGATTCTGGCCCATAGACATATGTTATGCCCAGCTAAGTAGAGATCCAGAATGTGAACTCAGGTGTGGGAAACGAGAGGGAGGAAATAAACGTGCCACTGGATATGAAAGCAAACTCTCCTCATACTCTCCTCAGTATATATCTGATGCCATTTTCTAGTCACATAATCATATTCAGAAACCCCCATCGCTCCTCCGACTGCTGTTTCCATGCCAACGGCCAGATGTTGTGCACATCACCCCCACTTCATATTTAAGGCAGCAACACTGGAGGGTGGAGTTTTCAGGCATCTGTTAGTGTTTCCCCTGCGGCCGCTCAAAATAACCCAAAAGGAAGAGCTTAGCACAAAGAGCACAAGCATGCTGGAAGAAAATGTGTGCTTCCAAAGAAATATCTACATTTTTACTCTACACATCATCAAGTACTTTATTAAGTTTAGAATTATCACTCAACACAATGAGAAACATAACCCTTTGATTGTATTGACATTATATTTTTAGCATACTCAGTGCTTTTTTTCACCCCTTGGCCCCAACTTCGTTCCTGCACGTGATTCCATTTTCAAGAGGACATGGTTGAACTGCATTTTCAGAAGTAGGGGGTATGGCTTTAAGTCAGTAGGGATGCTAAACTACAAAGACCTTTTCAAAGATGAGCTTTACACAATATGTTCAATGCCATTCAACAGGTAAGGGATTTTCTCCATTGTGTTGGAAACTCAGTCACAGTGTAGACCAGTGCAGACAGACCAAAATAAGCCAAGGTCACAGCACTTGATAAAAGATTTCAGACACAATGGTGAATGTTAACTATAGGATTTTTTTTCTTGGCCCATTGAATAATAAAGCCATAGTATGTGATGGTCACAGCTCCCTGTGTAATTGTTTCCTGGCCACCTATGCTTATAATCACAACAGTATATCTGAAGTATTGTTAAGAGTCCAAGTCTATCATCATTTCACATTAAATTATCATATTGGACTGTATACCACTGTATGGATTAGGTTTTGGTTTGAGCCACCATTCGCACAACTTTCTCACGCTAATACGTCTATCAATAATCATTCATGGCTAGCAAATGTGTTACTTATTTTCATGGGAATTCTAGAACAAAATTAATAAAACATAAAGGGAGATTATCAGGGCATCCATCCTCCTAAACAACCTTAGAGCATTAAAAAGAAAATGCTACAATGCATCTGGCTTAAAAAAAATACATTTGTTAAAACAAACCATCCCCCTCAATCCCTGACAATATCAAGGAAGGTTTTCAGTCTTCGGTGTGAAATGTGTTTATCCACCAATACAAATACCAATGTTTCATGGAATCCTACACAGTTCACTTATATATCCAACTATCTGACAACTGAAATCAACGTTTCTGGACAAAAAAAGATCTACACCCCTACATCTGTTGATATTGTGCCATAATGATGAAACGAAGTGTTCAACAGTTCACTTGTGGGGGGGTTTTCCCCTGAAAACTTCAACCATACAACAGGCTATTCGATTACGAAGAGAAACATGTATATATTGAGTCGAAAGCTTACCTTCATTTCTGGCATTTGTCTCACTTTAAACGTCGTTTTGGACCCCGTTAACATTTTCACGTCCAATATAAAAATCTCTCGTCACGAAATCTATTGGTTGAATTGCGACTATTTTCACGGCTATAAGCAAAGGTATTTATTCGCTCTTTCGATCCATATCAGGAAATCATAAGAAACGGTCCACTTTCTTCGAGGGTTGTCGGCGATACCCTGCATTACCGGCTTAAAGAACAGAGGTGTTCTCTGTAAAATACTTGGTAAACTAATGTCGTTGGTTTCTTGTGTCATTGTGGAAAGCATCCATGTATAAACTCTGTAGAGAACGCCCCAAATTAGCGTACCGCCTGTCCAGAATATTTGCTCAATTGTTAGTCACTACACCGGAATAAATGTGTTCATCTGGTACCCTTTTGCTTCCATTTGTCTATTCCCTCGCCATAATGAAAATGACACACCAGTGAAAAAAGCTAGTGTGGGAGAGCCTCTTAAAGGGCTAGTAGTGTGAAAAATCACATCTCAGCGGGTAGATGCTTTAGGATCCCAATCACTATTTTTAAACACTTGTGTGTTCACAAAAATAGCTTCAAGGCGTTACTGGTACGCTTTCATCACACCTGGATAGTTCAATGTTATACAACTGTTACTAAGTGGTTGCTCCTCACCTCGAGATGATTCATTTGAAGTGAGAAAGTTAAAGGGGCACTGTGCAGAATCCTGCTTCTAAACAATCAAATTCCTTCTCGTTTTACCTTGCCAAACCAGACTGATACAGTATCCAGGGTAGTTCAGTGTGGGAAGATTGCGAGTGTTTAAAGCAAGTAGCCTGTAAGGAGAGTCAACACAAACTGATAGACGGACCTGCAAGAACGATTAAATGGGGAATGTCAGTCACTGAACAATTTTGTAGAAAAATATTAGAAACTTTTACTTAAAACATCAACTGTTGATGTCAATTGGTCATTTTTGTTTTTGTTTGCGTAGCACATTACACCTTAGGCTACATATTGCCCATTCAACACAAATTGTTCAAGTAAACCGTTTTGGAAGAGCATCTGATAAATTACCTCAGTGTAGCCTGTTTTTTTAATTCATTTATTTAAACTAAACAAAAAATGTAATATCTCATGTAGCTACACAATGAAAATTGTGGAACAATCTCCTCTGATAAATATCCCCTTGGGTTATGGTGGCATTTTGTTGAGGTTAGTTCCGGATTTATTCAGGATTTATTTCCTTGAGGACTACATGCAGGATTCCTACAGGATCCTGCAAAAATTGTCCCATGGCAAAATGGCCCCCAAAATCCTATAGGATACGCTGCATGGAGTCCATCTGACAATATCCTACATGAATTGTACTACAGGACAGTATTCCTGAAACACTTCCTATTCCTGCAGAAGTCGTCCTTCTGCATTTTGTGTAAGGGCACAGATGTTTTAATGGGGTTCATGTGCATGCTTTGGTGGGGCCAGTCAAGGATATTAACAGACTTGTCCTAAAGCAACTACAACGTTGTCTTGTCTTGTGTACTTTGGGTCTTTGTGATGCTGAAAGTTGACAGGATTCATTTGAGCTTTATTTGGAGTGTCATGGCAAAGGGGCCGAATACTTACAAACAAAAGATATTTACGTTTTTTTTTTTTCAGTAAATTGGTACAAATTTCTATAAGTGTGTTTCAGTTTGTTCTTATGGGTTGTTGTGTGTAGACAAACCAAGTATAATTGATTACATATAGGTCTATAACACAAACCTGTCAGCATATACACATTCAGAATTCAAACCACCCAGTCTATAGAATGGGTTATAATGTGTAATGTACTTATATTGAACTACACTAACACAATCACTTTCCATTTCTTTACCTCACATGGTTTCATACAGTAAGAACCAATATCAGAAATGACCTAACGTAGCATTTTGGTGGATTCATTAAGATGTGTTAATTGATCTATAGGCCAAGTTTCTGCAGAGATTGAAGAAGTTGCCAGAAGGACAATCATCTTTCCAGTAATCCATTTATCAGGCCTCAATGATAGGGTGGCTAGACAGATGCCATGCCTGATTGAATAGCATATGATATGCCACCCAAAGGAATCAAACAATGAGAATAAATGTGTCTGATGAGGCCAAAAACAAACTATTAGGCCTGAATCCAAAGTAAACAAGGTAAGAGGCAGAAAAAACCAACAAGGTACTGCTCTTCAACGGACTGATAACATTCCAACTGGGATTTATGGTCACGGTGGCATCTTGTTATGGGGATGCTTCTCAACGACACGGACTGGAAGACTGGTAAGAATTTTGGAAAGGAGGAATAGAGCAAAAAACACAGGTCCTTGAAGAAGTACTCAGGATCAGGTTGTGAGACTAGGGCCAAGATGTCTTTCAGTATGTCATCAACCCATAATACACAGCCAAGACAATGTTACAGTGTCTTCAGGACAAGTATGTGAATTTCCTAGAGAGGCTCAGCCAAAGCCCAGAATTGAACCCCATTGAACATCTGGGAGGAGACCTGAATTATCACAATTCACCAACACCAACATATTTGAATTGTTTATTTTCTGAAATTGGCACAAATTTCTACAAATATGTATTCGCTTTATAGAATAGGAAGTAGATTAATGGCAAAAAATTATGCATCTCTCATCTCATATGCCTCCGCTTATCCGGTATCGGGTCACGGGGGCAGCAGCTCCAGGAGAGGAAAAACAATGCAATCAATTATAAATTGAGTCAAACAAAACGATATGGATAAAGGGGTCTGAATCCTTTTTGAAGGTACAGAATATCCAGTATCTGGACACTCCACATTGCGTCATGCTCAACAGCAGTCCATGGCCATATAACAGCAGCCCATGGCCATACATTACACCTTGGCCTTATTGCTTGATTATAAATGGAGTGCTTTAATTCCTGAAAAATGATTGGTTAAAGACCATGGTATGAAGTTGACATACATGTTTACTATTCTCCTTGCATAGGTAACCAGAGTGGAAAAAAGGCATTAAGGGATGTCATGGGGTTGTGGTATATTGTGTTGTGCCTATGAACATCTCATAGCCTTAGAATATTGGCCAGATACAACAACCCCTTGTGCCATATTTTTAAATTATAGTTAGATCTTTGATATACATGCTTTTAAGCATTATAGATTAGTCAACTTCAACTTTCAGCTAGAACATGTTTGTTGCTACATTTGAAGCAGTGTATAAATGAGATTGTTGCTCTGTCAACTCAGCCTTGACTGTCAAAAAGGAAAGCATTGATGATTAAATTATGAAAACTAGGCAAACAGCACAGAAGCGACACAAAATACAAATTCAAAATCAAGATATCACCAGCAGGTAACTAGAAAACAACCATCTCAAACATAAATGCCTACAAGGTGTACATCGGTAGTAATTAGCCTTTCAGTATGAGGCAAGTGAAATATGGATATGAGGGATACAGTACCTACAGGTGATCTTTTGAAGAACGACGGGTGTTTGAGATACAGCAGCAGTGTCATGTGAACCACCAGTGCTCAAAGGCAGCAGTGCAGTAATGCAGACAGATGAAAACCGAGTTTTCCCAGTGAGATTGCGGTGCATAAATTCCGTGGAAAAAGTAGAAATTCCAAATGGATCAAGTACTGTCTGTCCCTACTAACAGGTAGGGATATGGTGTCCTTGTGAACTCTAACAGAAAGAGGTTTGGATTTTTACCACATGGGAACTTGTTTAATATTACATAAGGGTCTCCGATTTCTCTAATACACATATCAGCCTCAGACCCTGGTGCTTGCATCATCTGGGTGAAAGTAATTCCCTGTCTATGTATTAGTTTGTTGTGTTAAAATAAAAAGTCCACTTGCAACATTTTATTTAAATCCACTGGCAATAATTGGATGTATGAATTGAATAGCTGACTAATATATATTTCATTGCTCCATAATGCAAAAGTGTGGATTTTAAATCCAACAACTATTATTAGGTTATAGATTCTCAGTTAATAACCTTTTCTCTAGTTAGTATGTTAATCCCAAACATTAGTGCTCATTGTCTTTCTGTATAATGAAGCAGTCCAATTCATTGAGGCATTTGCTTGTGCTTGATGGTTCTGTACAATTCATCATTCATTCTGCTGCTGCCATCAGCAGTTAACCTCATCAATGAAGAAAAGGGAGTCAATTCCAGAGGAAGCCATCCACCATTATACAGACAAGGTGGTATGATGTGAATCTTTGGCAGTACCTTTTTCCTCAGATTTTTCTCCTGCCATCCCTGTTACACATGTTAATGTTTATCTCATCATTACCTTTTCAAAGAACACCTCAGACACTTTAAAAAAAACTTTTTAGCAAATTCTGATCTGTCCGACAGTTAACTTATTCCATTATGGTGAGCATTCTTCAGTTATCCGCTGCTGAGGTCTTGGTCTACCAGCTTGTTCTCAATTGCTGAGCTCACCTTTCCTTCTTTATAGTGATGTTCCATATTATTGTTTTGGATAAGCCAAAGGTTTTTGGCTAATATAAGGTGACTGTAAAGTGTTGTTATTTCTAAAAGTACTACCTATAAAAATAACCTAAATTAACAATGTATATTTTTACATTGTGGTAATTGTTTCATTTTAAGTTTTAAACTAATTAGCTTTACCTGCTCTAAAACATCAGTATTTTAGTCATGGATTGTTTTTTTAAAATATTGACCCAATTTGTTCTTTTATTTCCCTGTATGACCAAAACCTTTTCCCATGGCTCTTTGCGCCAGCCATATACATGTGATAAATGCCCTAATGCAGTTATAATATCAGGTCCCTTTGCAAGCCTTATATATTCAAACATTTCAGCAGAAGCATCTTTCATCCATTATTACTATACATTCAAAAAGTACAATAAACAGACAATCCTCCCAAATAAACGCTTGAGTCAAACATTGCCACTATGTTGTTGAAATACAATGAGAATTTATTCAAACAGTGCAAAAAAAAAAAAAAAAGAAATACTACCTTCAAATCAGATGTTCTTTCCATCGAGATTGCACTGTCACACAGCCTGGGGCCTTCTCTCCAAACATGGAAAGACAAAATAAAACACAGGCCAGAAAACCATGACAGTCCAAATCAACTCAAAATAATGCACACATTTGGTTAAATGGATCGCCATTTACATGCAGCAGTTCCAGTCCCATGCAACTAAAGTATTCCATGTTCATGTTGCTGATGATGATTCTGTCCCATA
Source organism: Esox niger (assembly GCA_016801105.1). Lineage (NCBI taxonomy): Eukaryota > Metazoa > Chordata > Actinopteri > Esociformes > Esocidae > Esox > Esox niger. Next base: position 77,718 of record JACXGJ010000744.1, read on the forward strand.
GAAATGAGAGAAAATGTACAATATAAAAATATTAGATCCATTACTTTGTAAAACAAATTCAAAGCATCCTATTCTGAGAGGGAACAGATTGCAGCAAGAGCTCAGTTTGACAACACCACCAGTCAAATATTGAATCATTATTGTAATGTCTTAGCATTGCATGAATTGGTGGTGATAAAAAAACATCAACATTGTAAACAAAATTACAAATCCAATAAAACATAAAAGCCAGTCTGCTTGACAATTAGCCATGTAAGAAAGAACATCTTAAAAGCTTCAACTAAATATTCCAAAAGGAAACTTCTGAAAAAAATCTTACTATAAATATATATTTTCTCAAATCATAGAATTTTGTCAGGTCAGCAATGAGGAAACTAGTTTGCTAACGAGAAACCTTTGAGTTTAGGAGGCTCCTTTGTGATTAACCTTGACAGCCAAAATGTCCATTCAGTAAAATACTGAATACTAAACAAACCCAGGCTCTACCAAGCTCATCTTCAACTCTTTTACATTCGTTTCTTTAAAAACACTGTAAAACGTCTGGTTTACAAAAATAACTTGAACACACACAACTTCTCATTGTCTTTTTTTAAATACAAAAATGTTTGCAATCTGCAAGTAAATGTTCAAGATGTTTTCTGTAAGCCGTCCATTCTTTTCAAAATTGAGCTGTTGATGTAAGCTAACATTACATTAGATGGGGTCATACACCCATTTCTTAGAGTTAGCCATCATCTTTTCAATAAGATCCTCTCCTGCTTGTGCCTTATTAGAGCTTTCATACAGCGTAAGCACACACAAACACAAATCAACACACACGAGCACACACACAAGAACCTACATGCGCACCCACATCAGACAGACATTTTGTTTGGGATATAGCATAAGGATATTGTGGAGGATGGTTGGTGCCAACTCAAGATGCACATACTACCATAGTCATGAAGCATCCCTCACAAGGTGACCATTTTGAGCTGCTTGTTCAAACTACCTCTCAAATGACAAATGTTACAAAAAAATCCCTAATTTCCTTAATACCCTTGAAATTATTCTCCTACATTAACAATACTTCTCTTTTGTACTTTTGGTTCTGGTTAACCAGGGCAAGGATGTTTCCAGGAACATAAAAAATACAAGGGCGCCATCCATTGGGCAAGGCAGTGAATTGCATACAGATTCTCTGGCTATTGTGCTTCAAGTGAAGACTGAACGGCTGATGTTTATAAAGCTGATACAGTCAGGAAGAGCAGGCTCTCTGAGATTTCTATTCTCTTGTTCACAAAAAAAGATTGGTCTCCATGATATTCACATGGCTCATTGGTAATAGAACAGCACAGATGACAAATAATGTATATATTTGTGATGTGAGAACAACAATCAATTTCTGACTGCAAAAGATCTGAAGTAACGCCAAAGACGGTGAATCAGAAACGTGATATGTTCACCATAGAACTTCAATCTCCAGAAAGAAGTATTATTTTATTTTTTGTACATTTGTTCTCTAAATTGCTGTGTTGTGTCTTTGAACAATGACTCCATGCTTGGGATAAAATTAGTTACACAAAGGCTTTACTCAGAGTAGGGTACTAAATACCAAGAAAAGAGTAACTAGCAGAGAAAAGGAGTAATGTACACCTGATGTATATTTTGTAAAACATACAAACAAGATTGTAATGCCACAAAGACAAAAGACTGAAAAGGCAACTAGGAAATAGAGTTAAACTGCAACACTGCTGACACAAAGCTGTACCACTGGTGACTGAATCCTTAGAGGGTGTTCTAGCTCATACTGCCAGTCAAAGTGGCAGTGTCTACAGTTCTGACAGGACCTAAGGACAACATAACAGTCAGATACCTTTAAAACGCTAACAAAATGTCTATGGACATTAGGAAAGTGCTTGATTTTGTGCAGAAAGAGGTTAAATGACATGGGACAGTCACTTGTTTGGAGTCTCCACCAAGCCCTAAGTAAGACTCAGAGGAGAGCTGAATGATCCAATTTGTTATAAATCATATTGATACCGGGTTCCATTTCGCCAGGAGGCTAGGGTTTGCCATAGACCATAGTCATGAAGATACCATAATATATTCCATAAAATACATGTTACCTTCCTCAGCCACGAGACATCGTCACTGTGAATGTCAGTGGACAATAATAATTTCAAACAAATGTGACCGTCGATTTTGCCATGTGTTGATTACATTGAGGTTTTTGTACGCTAATGAATTTAAAATGTTAGTGGAGTTTGTGTTATAAAAGGCAGTTTAGTTGTGCTGGATTATCTTAAAAATACCAGCATATTATAATGTGTCATTTTTACAACGGGTATAAAAGAGGAAGACAAATCTTTACAGCCATATAGAATATCTACCACAGTACTCGACTGTGTGTCCTATAACTGATGCTGGGTGACACATTTCACCTAAATATTCCACAAAAAATTTACTTGACTAACATCTGGACACAATATACTTTAACCTTTCTAATTCTGTAACTTAAAAATCACTAGTCCTGAATTTAGATAGGATCGCCATAAATGCTAATAGACAGTGAAAAGGCCTTGCTGTTTCGCCAGTTGTTTGCGTTGATGGGGGGCGCTGTTTTCTGCACTATTAGCAGGACCACAGCAGCCTGCCAACTACTGTAACACTGCTGTGCTTTTCGTGTCCAGTAGGTGTGAGGATCTATGCAAATCCAACTCATTCACTCATTAAATAAAAGCTCTGTTCTCTCCCAAGTCACACGAGGCCCCATTTCCAGCTATGCCATTGGCCATACCTTAACCCTCTGGTTGAATGGACTACCTGGACATCTGAGGGTTAATTCACATTTTAAAATATCAACAATTTAATGCGATCAAATGATTCCAGATCTGAAATGGAGAGATCATTTAGCGGTTTCTGGCTGTGCTTGTGTAGTGTGGTAGTTTATATGTATCGCCTGCCATATACATTCCCTCCAACAAGAGGAGACAGTTGCGAGGCAAATGGACAAAATGGAGGGGAGCCTGCAGTTCACACGCACACGCTCACACACAAACAGCACCTGCATAAGAGCCACAGCAAATGTAACAGAAGTGCACAGTCCTATTGTCTACCACATGCATCCTCTCCAGCTTATCCAATCACTGTATTCATCCTATCCAGGAAACACGCCATACAGTGTTGCCTTTAGAGCAGGAAGTGATGCAATGAGAGGGAAGAAGAGGGCCATTCTTTGTATGGCCCTATATTAGGAGACAAAGAGTCAGTCCTGGACAGTCGGTCAGAACCTGTGGATGGCCGGATCAGTTTCCCTCCTCTTCAGCTCCTCTCGGTAGCAGCAGGAGCAGTAGTTGCCCGTCTCGGGGTGACCGTAGTAGTTGCAGCTGGGCGTCCGGCAGCGACTGGACTGAAGGCAGGCCAGGCCTCCAGCGCTGCCCAGGGAGTAGTGCCTAACCGGGGGGGGCCCGTTGCGAGGAACATCCAGGCTGGAGCGCACGTCCCGGAATCCATTAGTGTAGCCCCCGCCGATGGGCTCCGAGGCAGGGTAGTCCGGGGAGTCGTGCTCCAGGGAGTAGGAGGGAGTGAAGGACGAGGGTGTGAGGCAAGAGGGGCTATGGGGCGCTTGCGGGGGGTGATAGTGGGGCTGAGGGGGGCCCTGCGCCACAGGGCAATGGCGCGGGAGTGTGGCGTAGGAGGGCAGGCCGGGGTAGGACGAGGCTGGGGAGCCGCCCGCTAGCTGTCGTCGTGTCTCCGCGTAGCCGTGCATGTGCAAGTGCTGGGTGAGTGGGACGGCGGCCAAGGAGGGCGGCTGGTCTACCAGGGTCGCTCGGGGGATGGGCACCACACCGGAGTAGAGAGAGGGACTGAATGACGACGACTTCAGACGACTGGCAGGTGGCGAGCTTTCAGCGGCCTCCTCTGTCGGGTCGTAGCCGCGGTAGCCCACCTCAGGGGTCGCAGTTGCCTCCTTGAGCTGCTGGACGCCGTTGGCGCTCCCCTTTCGCTCAGTCTCCCTCCGCTGCTGCTCCTGCTCGACCCGGAAGCGCTCCTCCGCGTCGCTCAGGTAACGCTGGATCATTTCCTCCTGGAAGGGCTGGCGGTTGCTAGTGGTGAGCAGGCCGGCGAAGATGAACTTTCTCTCGCCCTGCATGGCGGCCCGCAGGATGCCCAGGCTCACCTTGACATCAGCGCTGTACTTGTAGGGGTCACTTTCGCTGCTTCCGCCACCTGTTCCATTCTGATGCTCACTGCCGGACGATGGCGAGCCCTTCCCAGAGTCCTCAGAGGCGTGGGCCGAAGGTGAGCTGTCCTTGCTTCCCTTCCTTCCCCTTAGCGAACCTTTTTTCTTCTCTGTGCCCTCCTGCTTGGCCCCGCCCACACCTGCATTCTTCCCAGTCATCAGCCCGCCCACATTCTTTTTTAATTTGCTCCCCAAGCTCTTGCCGAAGCTTCCCAGCTTGTTTGCCACAGAGTCTGCCCTCTTCTTGTCCTTGTCTTTCTTAGTCTTCTCCTTCCCCATCGTCCCCGTCCCTGTCGTCACTGTCGCCGAGCTGTTACTGGATGAGCTACAGGAGGAGGAGGAGCTGTTCTTAGCCGACACCCTTCCCCCCACGCCGGCCACTCCTGCGGTTGGAGTCGCTGTGGTTTCGTGGCCGTTGGAACTGCTGCTGACTGACTCCTTGTCAGATTCTCCAGAGTCCGGAGGGGAGCGGGCGTCCTCTCCCGCAGACGCTGTGGGGGATTCAGGCTGGGCCAAGGGAGCCTGCTGAAAGACACACCGATGATGACAAAATGGCAGAAAACATAGGCAGGGTTGCAATTGATGCAGAGACAGAGATGGGAAAGATAAGAGATCCCGAGCACAAGGAAGGCATACACATGAGTCAGTTCAGAAAGCTTTTCTGTCATTGCTATAAACTGTTGTTATGTTTGTTATATTCGAAGATGTTGTGGCCTAGAATCAAGATGATTAGTCATCAGTGTTTCCCCTAGGACGTAGCAACAGTAGCACAGTTAGCGTGGGGGCAAAGGCAAGGTTTTGGATCATATATTTTAGACTCTCCTCTTGCCCGCTAGAATCCTAACTCGCCAGTATGAGCACACTTTCTAGGCTTCTACCTCGACTGAGTTGCTAGAGCGTGACGAGGCAAAGCAACCCTATTCGATTGCAACCCCCCTAACCTGGAGGGTGATGGCCAAATGCACCGCCTGTGGGACCCCTGCACTAATCCGTGTGAAGGTATTCAAACATGATCAAAAGTCTCCCAGAATTCCAGGTGCTTTTGGCAACAGGGCAGCCTCACTGGCAAGATTAATGGCCATTAAAGTTTCTACAATCTATACTGTGTTTTTAATGAAATCTGTGTCTAGGACTCAAGTACTACATCACTAGCTAATCGCTGTCATTTGTAGTCTTTCAGCTATTAATTTTTTCCAATTACCTGGCATCAGATAGTTGTGCACAAGAGGGTCATTCAAACAATCAAGCATGACATCACGATTTGAGTCACAGTGCTGTGTGGTCTGTTTGTACTACCGGGAAGGAACAATGGACTGGATCAAAACACACCACAACAAAAACCCACACGGTTACATAACACTTAACACTGAACATAGCTTATCTTAGTGCACAGACATTTCTCTCAAATAACCATCCTTTGTCTATTCAAATTATCCATCCAATAAAATACACTGAAAAACCAAACAGCATTTCAACCTCAATATTCTGGAAGAATTTGAACAGAGTATGGAAATTCTTACAGGAATCGCTTAGAATGAGTGTCCAATCCAAACATCTACTGGGCCAGCATAACCCCTTAGTTTGCACTGTCACTAATGGTTAACTGGATCGACGTGTTAGTGAATGAGTGCTGATAGTAGGGAGGCTCACCTGTACCTCACAAGGCAGGGGCAGCCAGGTGACCGTCATGTAGCTGTGTAGCAGCTGGAGCTTGGCCTCCAAGGACAGAGCCACACTGAGGGAGGACACAAAGGTCAACAGACAGTAACACTCCTTTCTGTCACGCCACATTGGGTGAAACGTTTGAAGAAAGTGAAATATGAGTTAGGCTACATAAATGATGTTCGCTAACGTCAAGGATATTTAAACTATGCTAAATGTGTGACATCTTGAAGTCTTAAGCCCCAAACTGCTCATATGTAACTATCTAACCTTTTGGACCGATGGCTTACTGTGTCAGAAATGTTCTCAACATGAATGCATGGTTGTGCAGAGCATACATTTAAATTGCATACATTCAAACACCATTTAATTATTATAATCCATGAATTATGTCTCTACATCATTACAGTTGAAACATAACATCTTAATCCTGTGTCATCCAGTTATTTTTGTGTTAGGCTATTTCCGTGATCTCCAATTCCATTCATAGAAGGCATTTAGTGCTAATCTCACTCACTGATACTTAAAGTGTCTCTAAATCTGGAGTGGAGTTAAATCCCTAACCACTATAGTGGGTGCTGTGAGGCTATAGAGACAGCCAATTCCACATGAAAGCATATTAACTCCAGTCATACCTTGCCAACATGACATTGTCCGTGTCATCCTTGCCCCATTCCCAGTCCTTTCCAGGATCCACTGCAAAGTGCACAGGCAGCATCTTGTGTTCAGAGTCAGTGAGAGGAATCACCACTGTAGGAGAGTAAACATGTTCAATGTCAAGGCATTTGTATTCCAGCAGTTGTTATTTAACAAATCTTGGATAACCCAAAACTAGTGTCCTGAAAGTTCTAAAGATTAGGTATTTAAAAGGTGTACAAATCTGAGTTGTTTATCCACATACAAACACAATAAAAATAATTCTGGTCCATTTCACCCTTTCATGACTGAAGAGAGGATTGACTTAACTTTTAGGTGGATTTTTCCGCTGACTTTCAATGGGATTTTTATATTCAATCTGGCCTTCTAATCCAATATTAGAAAGGCCAGATTGAAAAGAAAAATGCAGGGTTGCCTTTGCTGCAGAGCACAAGTTCATGAGAGTTCAAGTAACAGACATCTCAACATGAACTGTTCAGAGAACACATCCAAAATGATTGTTTTTAAACTTTACACTTTTGGTTCAAAGTAGTTCTCCTCCCTAGCGAAGTGCTGCACTGTGTTGGCAGCAGGACAAGTGCTGAAGGAGTGGCTGTAGTAGGTCATTAAGAGGACTTCCTACAGCACCTTGCTCTTTGGTGTTGTCCTTCTGCTCCATGGACACCAGGGCAGAGAAGTGGGCCTGGTCGTATGCCAGTACTAGTGGAGACCGATGGCACTTGGCAGCTGGCACCTCCAGGGGTAGATAGATCCCACCAAACGGGATGGGGGCGAACGCTGGTGAGAGAGAGAGGAGAAAGGCCTTTAGCATAAAACATCCCAATGCATTAAGACACGGAGGATCAGAAAGCACAACAAAACCACCATAACACCAGTGTGTATGATCTCACCCTCTCCTCCGGAGTCCCTGAGCATGGTGTCTGCTACCACCACTATGGGTCTCCTCAGGACATGGGCCAGGACGAAAACATGGAACTCCTCCAGGCTCTCATACACAGGCTCCTCTGATGACTCCGTCCTGCACACAGGAAACAAACCAAGTCAGACCAGGAGACACACAGGAAGTGACATACAGCGACTATCTTCAGTGTTTGTATAAAACGCAGCATGACGAAGGACTGTGTCCAACCTTGAGATCTCATAATGTCACGTATGCCTGTAACTTCCATGGCTGGTCAAAGTCCCTGCTGTGTGTCATCCCAGACAGGCCTTACCCATTGCTTCCATTGGTGTTGTAGTGAATCCTGGGTTCACTGGAGGCCAGTTTTAACAGCTCATTCCACTCCTTCTGCCACTCCTCCTCTGTGTATACCAGACCAGACTGTGGAGACACAATCCGTTCAAAGCAAGGAAACTGAAGTCTGGAACATTTCTGTGGACTAGGTTACACATGGGTCCATCTAAGAAAACCCCCACCTCTTTGTTCTGTTGGGTCTGTTGCCACCTCCACCTGCGTCTCAGCGACTCCCTCTCCTGGCCATGGTCCATCAATGCATACAGAGACTTCCGCAGCATCAGGTCACGGTCATGGAAGCCCCACATACCTTCAAGGCCGCCCAGACACACAGCGTTAATAACAGGTCAACAGGAAAAGAAAAGCAGCGGTTCCATGCAGGCCTTAATCCAGCGGGACTCAGGGAGCCTAGCGGGTCATACCAGTGGACAGAAGCTTCAGGAATAACCCCAATAAAGCCCTAATTCAGAAGACTGATAACAAGGCAGTTAGCTACAATATTTACATTTAATTTGGGTTCTAATTAATTGCTCCAGGCAAAGGCCACCTGACTGGAACTATGAATTTCCCTGCTTAGCTTTAAATTTGATCACAATTAGTCAAGGCCTTACAGTTGCAACAACGAAATTGTCATAAGTCATTCAGAGGAGAACGACCTATAACACGGTTTGTGTGGGTGTCCAATTAACAGGCTCTGATACTCACCCAATGAGGCGGCGTGTAACAGGCAGTTCCCATCCCCACTTGTTGCCAAAGGTAACAGACTCTGACAGTTAGGTCCTACTCGTGTCCACCAATTGAGTCGGCCTTAAGGTTGAAGTTTGTTAAATAGATACACAATTATAAAGCTTACATCTACATCTCAAACAAAACCTCAGATTGAATGAAATCCGTTGACAGAAATGAGACCGGCGGTGGAATATCTGCCGCTAAGCTCACCGGCGTGTTCCAAGGCAACCATCATTGATTGTTCGATGAGGTCCCTCTCGATGAAGCCACGGAAGTCATCCCGGTACACAGTGAGGTCGGGCAGCTGGAAAGTGCACAGCGGGGTGTCCAGAAGGGGCTCACTGTTGCTGCCACCGGTACTGGAGACGTGAGACCGAGCCAGGGACACGATGGTGGAGCTTGCATGGGAGATACCCCTGGATAGGCGCTTCTCTGTGGCTGCGGAGTGGGGAAGCGCAAACGAGAACAATGAGTTTTAGTTGGGTGGGGGGTGAAGCAAACAAGGACGATTCAGAAAGAGAACAACTGAACTAGTAAAAACGAGGGGAAGACAGCCTTTAGGTTCATCGCAATACAGTATCAGACAAAAGAAACAGTTCGTTCCAATGTGAACCAGCACACCAGAAGACAAATCGTTGTAGTTTATGACAATGCTTCGAGCAAAACAGATAATTAATCCCAAAAATCAGACAGGCCGTGGTTCTCACCTTGTACCACATCGTCTTGACGATGGAGAAGGGGCCGGCCCACCCGGGCCATGTCTTTCTCCAAGGCTGGGTAGGTCCTCTCCTCAGCAAAAGAATACGACAAGTTCCCAGCATGCACTTGTCGCAGCTGCTCAAAGTCACTGAGGGCGGCAGTGAGATCCCAGTTCTTCCCTGCAGGCAGAAGGACAACAAAGTCAAACCTGGTCGGAAAAAGCCAATAGATTTTATGACAGGCGGATCCACTCAACACCCGTTAAGGGGTTTAAATATTCACCATATGTCAACAGAACCATAGCGACTGTTATGTTAAGGTCATTGCATTGACACATTCCGTTGCTGGAGTAAATAGCAGAATTTAAACCACGTCTCCTCTCTTGGTGCTGTAAACTACTGCAGCGCATTGCATTTCTAACCCATATTCTTATCATCTGGAACTTGTGCTGCTGCTAGGCAACAAGAGCTCTTTACCTTCTTCCTCCTTTTGTATGATATCTTACCTAAGTAACAGCACTGCTGTAAAAATATCTACACTAGCAGTTGACCATTAAACCAGTTGCAGGGGTTTACAACTAGCCTATGAACTATTAATCACTGTCCAAAAGCTTGCAGTCCAACTTGACCCCAGAATGCCTCCTAACTTACCCTCCAGCAGGTCTCTGGCCAGTCCCGGTTCAGCTCCAGTGGAACGGACAAAGTCGGACAGGACTGCGTCCATATCCAAGGTCATGTGATCATGAATTTACAGGGAGGCGGGGGGCATCAGGGCAGAGAAAATCCAGGGAATCCGCCCTCCCCGACAAGAGCACTGGACCAAGGGGAAGGGGGGAGGGGGGCTCTTCACCTTGCCTTACACGTCCAGCCACACCTAGAGGGAAAGACAGGCGATAAGGTCCAAATAAACACCGGAATTGTTATGAAACTAGGTTTTGACAGCAAGCATCAAGTATTGTGGAATGTCAACAATTGTCCAAGTAAAAAGATTCAGTTGGTTAAATATAATATTATGAGCTAACACACACATAAAAAACACAATAATCCCATTGACCCTTCTGTACCAAGCCTGGTAAAGGGCAAGCACTCTGTGGGAAATAATTTCAACTGTTGACCGCTTTGCCAGGTCACATCTCATCCATGACCATTAACACTCAGCACCAGTGAGCAAGTCAAACAAAGATGCTTGTTCAAAACAGGGCCTGTTATGCCAGCAACAAAACGATAAATGATAATGCAGATGGGTAATGGTGGCCATATTCTACATACACAACACACTACTATCAGCACTTATATGTTGGTGACATGCATGTATAAGGTCAATGTGTACAGCGCAGTCTCTCATATCTCAAAGGGCAAAAAAAGCATGCTTTATAAAAAATGGCAAACAAAAATACCCCCCCACCAAAAAAAAACTAAAAGCAGACCAAAATACATATTTTATTTATAGGGTCACCATGTAGACTCCTGCCTCTAAACCAGTGGTTCCCAACCCTTTTCAGTTCCTGTACCACCGACAGAATTTAGCACTGTTTGGAGTACCCCTGGAGTACCCCACTGACCTCATGGTAATTTCCCTAGAAAGCCTATCGTGTCACGAGTGTTTTCAAGTACTCCCTGTGGAGAGGCCATGGTCCTCCCAGGCCATTTGTCCAGGGTGGTTTACAATGAAAAGGTTTATACTGCAAGTGTCTAAAGTGAGAATAAGGACAAAGGCAACGCAAACTGATATTCCCCGTTTACGGTTTCTCCGTGGTGGGTCTCTCAGGCATTCATATATTATTTTTTACAAATATTATTTGAAACATTTACATAAAGCATTAAATGGAGATATCTACTGGCCATTTCTCTGCTTGAATTACTGCTAGTAGTACAGCAAAAAAAACGGACATATTACCCCTCAAAAAGCCATACGTGTGCTTCCCGTGGATATTAATGAACAATCTTCCAGAGTTAAACCTTCCCTTCAAAAAACTAAAATCAAACACCCCTACCGACTTCAAACGACTCAAACATGCACTCCCAAACTAAGAAATATCATCTAAAGAGCTATCAAATAAAGGGTCCAGTGGATTCAGACAATGACTAACACTTAGAAAGCGTCACAAACTTCTGTTAACCATGAGCAGCAGAAATCGTACAATTGACAGAAAGGCAGCTGGGTCTAGCAAACGGTATTGTTACTATGGTAACAGGGAGTTTAAAGTGTAGCAATAACGAAAGGCTGTTGAACGGCAGGACAGAGGGTAATTGATTAAATGATAGGACAACAAATAACCCTGACAGAAATAATCCAGTAACAACATCTCAGTCCATAGGGTAGCTTAGTTTCGGACTGTAGTATTTTCACTTCAAGTAGTGTTTCAAAACCATAGATACCCCAGACACTCTAACCTATATCTTAATCTGACTTGAAGGAGTGTGTGACAGGACTACTATCCCTGTTACCTTCAGTCATAAGCTGGCCTGTCTCTCCACACGAGTCTTAGCTCATCCACCCTCAGTTACTGAATCAGCTCTGACACTGAACCACTGTGCCTGATGAGTCATGAGCTTAGTTTAACACCTCAATCCCTCTTCTCTTTTCTTCTCTCTATGTCTTTCAGAAAGTACACAGGCAGGCAATAGAAAGGCAAGAGGACAAAAGATCTTTCTAAACCAAACTATTCCTAGTGCTCTCTTTCCAAAAACAGGTAAGTCAGCACTCTGTAGAGTTTCTGATTCACTGGCTGTGTAGCAGTTAATTGATGTTCACATCTCCACATCACATCTAGAATAGCTTATGTTCACATCAAGGGTGGAACTTTCACTGGCAGGGGTTAGCTGGTACTTTTTTGGTATTGTTTGCTACGTAATGCTCATTCCCTGCATTTCATAATTCTTATTAAATATACAACACACGGTCCTTTCAAGATTTTTTTTACAGCGGTAAAACAAAGTCTTGGTACAAATTCCTTTGCACTGATTTGTAGTGAGTGAAGTGAAAATACCTTTAATTTTAAGGTATTTTTGCAGTTCAGTACTTTAAAAATTAAGTTTATTTGATTAGAAATACTAAAAACGGACAGCTATGTTACATTGCAAAATCCCCCTCAGCTGAATAAGACTTGTTGACTGACCATGTTGGGACCTCTGCCTCCATCTCATTCTGCTATGATGAAGACACAGACAAACCTTTGTTGACTGTATGTTTGCCATAAATCCACAACCCCCCATTTTACAAGTGAAAGTGAAATAAATACTTCAGACGCATTATGAGTTGTTAAAATGACAAGTTGCATAATGGTATTTTAACAGCTTTGGGATGTGGCAGGGAGACAAATTGCTAAGACCATTCTAGATATAAGACAGAGTCAATTACATAGTGGAATGTTTTAAATGTGGTATAAACTAAGGAGTCAAGAGGTTAATTGAACTCAACCCAAACAAGAGAAATGTCATGGACACGCATGGGAAATTCATTGACTTCCTCCAGAAATAAAGTATACTTATGCTATTATATCTTTCCCACCAGGCTGAAATAAATATTTGATTATGCTGCTTGTATGGTTGTCAGCCCCAATGTATGTTCATGTCATCCTCACCAAATTCACTCTATTAAAGTTCACGCACGCATGCACGCACACACGCACATCATCTGAACATCCTTCCAAATGATCTCATCTGTTATCAAGACACTCTGTGTGTATACTGTACTCAGCATTGAAAACACACAAGCGTTGGGTGGCCAATCACTTGGCTCTCATGGCTCCTGTTTACACTGGAGAGAGAAGCAGATGCCAGCTGCACAATATCTCACTAAGGCCCATGCTTCAATGCAAAGCATCAGCATTCACAGTCAGATAGAATAACATTTCAATAATGTGATCAGTATGAGAAAGATGTTTTTCACCTGTTGGGAGGTGAGTGAACAACAAATAGCACTAACTCAGGGCAATGCCTCGTTCTTTGAAAATGTAACAAACAAAGCAGTGAAAGGCCTGTGTCAATGCCGTCCTGTAAATTCAGCATGTTCTATTGATGCACACAACTTCTGAGGAATCATCTAGGACGGGTTCCTGTGAATGTTGTGACGGTCACAAAACAAGGGGTGCGTCCCTCTCCAGCTGTGAGGTAAATTATTAGTTGACGTCTGCATGAGGCAGAGAATCAACAAAACAAGACAAATTACCTTCAAAGTTGTCAGTGATTTTGACAAGAAAGCCTGAATGTTCCCAAAAACAGTGCTTCTATAGGTTTAAGTTTTCTGAAAGACACCCAGGCAACAGCCTGACCAGTATAATAGACCTGTTGCTAGCACAGAGCAATCAGTATTTGTGGTCAAACCGGCAAGGCTTTTGTCTGACCCTAGTTACATAACGAGAGCTGCTGCCAACACGTGGGCGCAGAGCTGAGCCTGAAAGAGGCCTGGATCACTGAAACAGACATGGAGGTCACCATGGCCTGTTGCAGCCAATGTGTGGTCCCATGGATGCTTTAGGGTCGATTAGCCAGGGATGTACAATGGATATAAAAAAATATACACACTCCTGTTAGAATGCAATTTTTTTGTAATGTAAAGAATGAGACAGATAAATCAGGTCAGAACTTTTTCCACTTTTAATGTGACCTATAATGTGAACAATTCAATTGAAAAACAAACAGAAATCATCGAGGGGGGAAAATGAAAAATAAAAACCTTACAATTACATGGTTGCATAAGTGTGCACACTCTTATAACTGGTGATGTGGCTGTTTTAAGAATTAACCAATCCCATTCAAACTCATGTTAAATAGAAGTCATTACACATGCCATCATTTAAAGTGACTCTGATTAATCACACAAGTTCAGCTGTTTTCTTAATTGCATCTCAGAGCAAAAGCCATGGTCCGCAAAGAGCTTCCAAAGCATCAGAAGGATCACATGGATCAATCAGGATCTCTTTCAACAATGTTGAAGAATTTCCAAAGTATTAGATACAGTGGGGAGAACTACCATCTGATACACTGCTGATTTTGCATGTTTTCCTACTTTCAAAGCATGTAGAGGTCTAATTTTTATCATAGGTACACTTCTCACAACTGTGAGTGACAGAATCTAAAAAAACATTACAGAAAATCACATTGTATGATTTTTAAATAAGACATTTGCATTCTATTGCAAGACATAAGTATTTGATACATCAGAAAAGCAGAACTTAATATCAGGTACAGAAACCTTTGTTTGCAATTACAGAGATCCTACGTGACCTGTTGTTCTTGACCAGGTTTGCACACACTGCAGCAGGGATTTTGGCCCACTCCTCCATCTTCTCCAGATCCTCCAGATTTCAGGGCTGTCGCTGGGCAATACAGACTTTCAGCTCCCTCCAAATATTTTCTATTGGGTTCAGGTCTGGAGACTGGCTAGGCCATTCCAGGACCTTGAGATGCTTCTTATGGAGCCACTCCTTAGTTGACCTGGCTGTGTGTTTCGGGTCGTTGTCTTGCTGGAAGACCCAGCCACGATCCATCTTCAATGCTCTTACTGAGGGAAGGTTGTTGGCCAAGATCTCGTGCACAGGAGACATCCTACCAATCTAACTGATTGGGAGTGCTGTTGCAAAGAAGAGTGGGCAAATATTGCCACGTCAAAATGTGCCTTGCTAATAGACTCCTACCCAAAAAGACTGAGTGCTGTAATAACATCAAAAGATGCTTCAACAATGTATTAGTTTAAGGGTGTGCACACTAACACAACCAGGTTATTGTTTTTATTTTTCCTCAAAAGATTTCAGTTTGTTTTTCAATTAAATTGTTTACATTGTAGGTCACATTAAAGGTGAAAAAAGTTGACAAGATCTATGTTTGTCTCATTGTTTTACATCACCAACACCTGGCATTTTAACAGGGGTGTGTATACTTTATATATCTGCTGTGAAAAAGTATTAACATCTTTATGTTTTAGTATTGAACAGCGTTTTTTTTTTTTATTTGACAGACCCTCAACTGAAATTATTATAACAAACAGAAACCTGAATTAACAAATAACACAAAATGTAGATAATTTAAGATTATTAACATCTGACTAGCATTTGCATCAACTAACATGCTAAATGTCACACATGACATTTGCACTTGATCCAAATGGGGATGGATTGTGTGTGCTTAAAAGTGGCGACTTTCAAACCACCTAAAATGTATTGTATTTAAAAAGCAGAGTCAATTAAAAGATTGTTTTGATGCTTTTTTTAAAGGGGCAGAGTTGCAATTTGAGATCACACGATTACATTTCATAATGCTACAAAACAACAACCTGCACACCAGAATGCTATTTCAGCCAGTACATTAACAACGTCATCTGTCTTTGACAAAGTACAGGTCAATACTTACACTACAATGACACAAAGCACTTTTCCTGTCTCTCTGCTAGCCACAGCACACTGATTAAAGCAGCTTTTAGCAAGAAAATCTCTCTCTACCTAGTTTAAATTCTCAGCACTTGCGCTGTAGTATTAATTACTCAATATTAATGTGTTTAGATACATTTTCTGTACACAGTGGTTCCCAAAATGTTTCAGTTACTGTGCCACCAACAAAATATTGCTCTGCTCTGAGTACCCCAGAAGCACATCCTCGTGTTAAATTCACTAGTAAGGCTATGGTTCCATGAGTGTTTTCCCCAAGGGAGAGGTCAAGTAACCCCAGGTTTCCTTGTACCCCTGGTTGGGAACCACTGTTCTATAGCTTCCTGGCCCCTGAAGTATTATAGAACTTAGTCAGCCAGCCACACAATGCATTGTGGGTTTGGATGTCAACATGAGCTCCAGGAGGTTTCCCTAGCACCAGTGTTCACTGTAAAGCATGCATAAGTTACTCAGAAGTCTCAGAGTTCATGTTTCTGCTCACATGATCGGAAGCATCATCAGTGGCCAAAACATTTTGATAACACTGGCTGTTTCCTAAAGATGTGGCAGGACATGAAAAAAACACTTAATGATTGAAAACCTAAAAATCTGGTTCAAGTAGATTTTCCTCCAAAGCATGAGGGAAGCTGATGAGGGAACCCAACTGTAGTAAGGGTTTGGATGCATTAAAGATGGCAAAAACAGTTATTAGGGGCATCATGTTTTTCACAGGGGCAATGGTGTTTCATAGTTCTTTTTTGTGTTATTGGTTCACACAGATATGAATAGCCGGAGAGCACAAACTCGTTCATAAGCAAACAGCCTACAATAGTAAAACACCTGCAGGCTAACCAAAAGAGAGACTTCCACAATAGCCGAAATTGTGTCAAGCCTCATTAAAAGCTATTAAGGATCAAGCCTACTTTCTCCAACGTAAAAAAACAAGAGCAAAGAGTAAACCCAGTCAATGCAGAGCTAACCTGACTGGTGAGTAGAAACCTAATGTCAGCAATGTGCTGGCCTGGAGGACGTGAAGATGTTGAACTAGCAGTGGAACAGGAACAGCTCCTTCTTGGGTAACTGAGAGCTGCTACCACAGCAGTAGAGCCACATAAGAACACTACATACTAAACATGAAAAGGTCACATAAGAACACTACATACTAAATATGAAAAGGTCACATAAGAACACTACATACTAAACATGAAAAGGTCACATAAGAACACTACATACTAAATATGAAAAGGTCACATAAGAACACTACATACTAAATATGAAAAGGTCACATAAGAACACTACATACTAAATATGAAAAGGTCACATAAGAACACTACATACTAAACATGAAAAGGTCACATAAGAACACTACATACTAAACATGAATAAGTCAACTCTGCCTTCCATTCTCAATCAGATGCATCTGAATCAGACACCAAATCATTTTGATCATAAGATAACTATTTGGAAAAAAAAAGAGAGAGAATGACTGGGCCATAGCCTACTTTCTCCAAATATGTTCATATCAAATGTGCACGGATTGAATGACTTTATATGGCCTGAATTCACAAACAACCAGACTGCACAATTAGGATGAAGTATAGAATCAATATTCAACCTGATAGTTTGTCAATAAGAGCAGTTCTCGTCCAATAAGGCCTTACCGTCCTTTACCTAAGTTACATTTGCCGGGGAGAGAAGAATGTGCCTAATCAGCAAAACATAAGGGTTTATTTCAGGGGTCTCTAACACTCATTTCTGTATAGTATGTATCTGTAATAACTGTAGTGGTAAGTTGTCAGCACTACAGACAACTAAGTCTACCTCAACATTTTAACTGTGTTCCAAAATTGGCACGTTACCAGCATAGAGCCCTAAGGAAATCGCCTTCAATAGTCAACCGGACCACAAACTGGTTGATCTTTGTTCTCGTCTAAATCCTGCTCTTGTATGTGGCCACAACCCCTTTCCTTGAGGTTAATGTTAAATAGAGGATCACCAACCACCTCTATGTTAGGCTAATTGTGTACGTACTTATGTATTGGGAGTGGGTGGATGGGGAGATAACATCATGCTGGGAACAAAACCTCAATTTGTGTTAATATAGGAGAGCAGAGTCTGAGGCCCAAAAAAGACATTGTGTACTTGGAAAATGTTGCAGATAATAAATCAGGTTTCAACATTATATTGTTCCATTCACTGTCATCAACAGATAGCCTAAAGTCAGCTTTTTCCAAACACGGACAATGGGGTGGCTGTCTTTCCATCTCAGTCAGAACAAGATGGATGGACCACATCTCTAAATGTGTCAGTACTATTTTTGTTCAATCAAACAATGCTTTCCTGTGATCTCAGTGAGTACATAACACACCCTCTTGCCACAGCAAAAGCCATATGAGTAATGAGATAAGAGGGCTGATATGACAACCGAACTGGGCAAAGCAATGAGCACTGCGGCACTGGAGATTAATGTGGCCCAGTAGTATACCTCTGGACTGATGGAAAGGTAGACAGGGGTTAGGAAGATGAATGTGGCCCAGTAGTATACCTCTGGACTGATGGAAAGGTAGACAGGGGTTAGGAAGATGAATGTGGCCCTGTAGTATACCTCTGGACTGATGGAAAGGTAGACAGGGGTTAGGAAGATGAATGTGGCCAGGTAGTATACCTCTGGAATGATGGAAAGGTAGACAGGGGTTAGGAAGATGAATGTGGCCCAGTAGTATACCTCTGGACTGATGGAAAGGTAGACAGGCGTTAGGAAGAGGAACAGCAGTCCCTGACACAGTAGGTCAGAGATGGATGACAAGGCTGGAAAAAGTGCCATATTCAGCTTCATTCACACCCAGCAGGGTTCACATTTTCCTGCCAGGTACCTGGCAGTACCACGTGCCAATAGCATTGTCGATGGGGATGATGTCGTAGCATATTCCTGCCCCCTCCTCACATGTCCAATCATCATCATCCCAGTGCCTCAGCAGACAATTTGTCATCCATTTTATTGTTTTGAAATTATGCTTTTAAATTGACTTGCTGGTACTATTTGATGATCATCACATTCATCTTTTGGCCTTACATAGTTCCATCTCAGAAAGGAGTCCTGGGCCCAAGTTTAAACTGATGCAAAAACACATTAAGGCTAAATAATTTGTGCTGTTGGAAATCCCAAGTCACAGTATCCTATAAGTTTACCTACAGAATACTGTCAGTAAATGTAATCTTGTCACATTACAAAGTTATATAGCCTGATATTGTAAAATAAAGTATAACTCCCTCAAGCTCTACTTGAAACAGGAAAAATAATTTGATATGTCTCAGACAACTTATTTGTCTGAGAGACTAATATGAAATAGAATAGAAATGTATAACATACTTAATAACAGTTAAGAACAAACATTTTAGGCTCAAACTAAAATTAATAAGCATAGTTACCCTTAAGCTGTCTTCAGGGCTATAGCCTAACTGACATGTTGGTTATATCCGTATTTGGATAGAGACAAGTAAGTAAGTAAAAGGCATTGAGAAGCTGTAAGTCTAAAAGTTTCTTATGTAAAAACAACTGAAAACTCACAGGCCAAATAATTGGATACCAGTCAATAAATGTGGTACTTAAATATCCGTGAAACAATATGTTTCTTGACATTGTCAGCGATTTACATTTCAACAAGAAAACCAGATTCAAATTCCGGGCATTTTTTACATTTAAATATTATAAAAAGTCAACATTTCAATTGAACTGCACAACAACATTAAAACCTATTCACGGTAGCTAACATCTGTTTAATTTGTGTTTCCACCAACGACAACAAATAGAACACAATGCGAGGTGAAGAAGCAACACAATACTGGGAATGTAGCGTCTTTCATTGATTATAATGAGACAACTCCTTCCTCAATGTGACCAGAACATTCTTTAGGCTGCGTAGCCCATGAAAGTTCCCCATTCTCAGCAATCAAATGCATTAGTCAGAAATAGGATTAAGAGATCATAAAGTGACCTAACAGGTAACACCACTTCACAAAGACAAAGTGAAACAACAGTGTGAGGAGAGAAGCTCGTCCTTTACCTGTCCTATCTACAGTGCACTGTAATCTGGTTAATGACTGAGGATGAACCCACTGGCTCATTACATAAGCACACAGCTATGGCTAAGGAGGCCTGCTCTGCCCGCCCGAGGAAGGGAGATAAAGTCCATTTACCCAGTTCCCTCTGAGCTCCAGAGTACTGCAGAGTGTAACTAAGCACAGCACACAGCAGCAACAGTCTTGATTTACGACTCAGCAAAACACATGAACTGAAATGGCCTACTTCAGACTTTGTATAGCTGAAGAAATGTATTGCCGTCCATTGTACAGTGAGACACGCTTTGTTGTTTTGGCTCTACTCGAACACTTTGGATTTTAAATGATACAATGGCGATAAGGTTAAAGAAAAGATGGTCAGCTTAAATTTGGGTATATTCATCAATATCATTCATTCATTAATCATCAACCGCTTATCCTGCATACAGGGTCGCGGGGGGCTGGAGCCAAACCCAGCCTACATCGGGCGAAAGGCCAGTCCATCGCAGGGCCACACACAGACAAACAACAAGACACACACACACATTCACACCTAAGGACAATGTAGGGTCACCAATTAACCTAGTCCGCATGCCCTTTGGATGGCAGGAGGAAGCCGAAGCACCTGGAGAGAACCCATGCAGAGAGCATGCAAACTCCACACAGAGAGGCCGGGGCAACCGGGGTTTGAACCCGCGACCTTCTTGCTGTGAGGCAACAGTGCTAACCACTGCACCACCATGCCGCCCTCAACAAATCGCCGAAGCAACAAATCTGTTTTTCAAGGCAAACCAGTGGATTGCGGTAGACTGGCCAAGTAAATTACCACACCTGAATCAAATTGATAGGTAAAAACAAGACCAAAACCACCCCAAAACTAACATTCCCACCAGAGCATCAC
This sequence comes from Esox niger, assembly GCA_016801105.1. Taxonomy (NCBI): domain Eukaryota; kingdom Metazoa; phylum Chordata; class Actinopteri; order Esociformes; family Esocidae; genus Esox; species Esox niger. The sequence goes on from JACXGJ010000744.1 coordinate 98,248, forward strand.
TAGGGAAGATACCCAGTGTCAGGGGTCAAAGACTTCAGACAGTCATCGAACGCAAAGGATTTGTAACCAAGTACTAAATATTACGTACTATCTTTACTTAAGAGAATTTGCTCAATTACATTCCCCCTAAAAGTTTGTTGGGGTGGTGCTATGTATAAAAAGCACTACAATTTTACACAAAACGCAGAAGCATAAACCCTCAAACAAAAGACGCCAGTCAGGACGTTTTAGGCAGGGCACAATGAGTCAACCATACATGCAGAAGTAGTCCATCTGTTCCAATGGAGTGCAGTTCACACCACTGCAACTCCGCTGCCAGACTACGTTGCAGAACCTGCGGGGTGTCACACACACACACACACGTTGGGTTTTATTCCAGCCTGTTAGCTGCTGTGCTCTATCAGAAATGGAAACATATCAACCAGCAGCAATTCTAATGTGTAGCTTTAAACGTTGTGTTCATGGGATAGCAACGAGCACACTGACAGCGCAACATCTAAATGAGAAGTACACAATCCACACTGATGGCAAACTGTATCCATATTAAACATCCGGTCAGTTATGGACAGAATTATCTTAATACTCGAGTGGGACATTCGCAAGGTATATAAAGTGTATTCCGGGGGAACATTTCCACATTACAAAATGATTTGCTAAATCAGTGAACATGTATCAGTAATCTACGATGACACAGACGCTCATGAAGTAGGAACACCTGGCATCTGACTCATTCTGCCAACGCATTTCTGTAGTGTGCCTGGCATGGTAATGCTAAACATCTGCACTAGTGTCCCGTCACCGACACAATCCCACTCTCCATGCTGTGCAGTTATTCTGTAGTGACCCGGCATAGATTGCAATGAAACGCGTGAAAAATACCGTACAGCAACTTATAGATGAAATCCGTGTCCCCAGCCTGATTCATGTCAAATCCAATGTGTTGAATTCCAAAAACTTGAGTCACTGTACAAATACTTATGGACTACGCGATAGATGGCAAAGCAACACAGTTCACGACCATAGGCAACACACTCCGAGGCAACAAATTGCAGGACATCATTAGACAGAGCTAAGCAACATTGGCTCAATTTCACAAAATGCCAGGCAACATAATACCACATAGTCAACACAATGCAAATTACTGAGCACCCACTCAAAAACAGAAACACAGCCCTGTGTGACCAGACAGGCACCAAGAAGACATTACCGCCCATAGGGACATTTCTGTTACATCCCTCGCCTTCACAGGCAGTGGGTGCGTCATGTCAAACCACAAGGCATTTTCAAGGGAGGAGGCGGTTGCATAACTGAAGCATACGATAAGCATCACATCAGCAGTGAAGAACTGACCCGCAGGCTGGGAAATGACCATGCTGCAGAGTGGCGTGAGTTTGGGGGGGCACAGTGAATCGCTCTGCTTCCATTCTGCCTGTCTGCAGCTTCTAAGCCATTACTCCTGTTCGGCTAGCAAATTGCTTTGTCGTTAATGGCACTGTCAATGTTTTGTCCGTTTGATGAAATGTGCTTAAACAGTTCAGGAGGAGAGACTAATGTGTTCAGCCCTCAATGCCTTCTTGCGCTTAATAAATATGTTAAATTGGAGTATGACCATTCTAATAAAATTCATCCAAGTTAGTCGTTGAATAAAAATCAATGAAATGCATTCAACGGGAGCCTGGAAAATTTTCTGGGGTGTGGGCCAAGTTAACTATGAAAATGACTATACTATTCATGAAAAATTGGTTTTCCATAGCAAAGGTTGGTTAGAAGCTAAAACACGGAATACAAAAACGCAATGCATGAGTGCTAACAGAAAGAAATTGGCAGATTTCGGAAATTCCATGGAGGACTACCTTCCGAGAGTGGAGTAGCTGTCTAGTCTCCACCCATACTCTAACAGGAAAATCCAGAGCGCTATCACGTCAACAGCATATTTCGAAGACATCAACACAGTTGTATCAAACATTGAAGGGAGTCCTAGGCCCATGCCTGTTGTTATAGTTGATTCTTGTCTCCATCAGTCTTCCTACAGTTCTTCATACACTTTGTTTTTGATGGCTAATGACGTAGAATATTCTTTGGAAATGTACATAGTAGTGCTTTTTTGTTACCACAGCTAGCAATGCAGAAAGTCAGATCCTTATCTGCAATGCGCCAAAATTAGAACTGATATTTTGTTAGACAGGCTAAAAATAATCCGCTATAATCATGAACTAAATAAAGCACCTCACCTCAGCGCCTCAGTTTAAAAACAGCAATCGAAGCGGGCAAGAGAAAGAGAAACAAAGTCGAGGAAACAAAAATATTGTGGCGAACATAACAGTTAGGCATATGACTTTCAGTCCTTTCTCCAAAACATCCCCAAAAGACTGCACTCACTCATCAGTGTATATACAGAACTTCCAAACAGGCTAACAGGTTTTGCCATCTGTAGCTAAACGGTAAAATTCTCATTGACAGCAAGACTATTGACTGCAGTCCTTTCAGCAGTAACTGGCAGTGTAGGCTAGCATAACTCCAGTAGGGTTAAGAGGCCCGGTCGTTCTCTTCCTGGCCGAAAGACAGAGGTCTGATTTCCTCTTGTTGACATTCATGGTGGAGTGGCAATAACTCCCCAGTTCATTCAGTTCAAATGGGCAGAGTAATAGCTTTCCAGAGCCATTGCTTTTCCAGTGTCTGAGAGCCGATGTGATGGCTAAGCCAAGCATTTCATACCAGATGTCAAAGTTTCACTCACTGTTACCACAAACTCAACCGAGAAGGTGAGGAAACATTATTCCCCACAATCTGAGAAGACAAACCAAAATCAAATCGACATTGACCATACTGACCAATATTGCAGGCATTTTGCTGATACTGTTCATTAATGAATATGCACAGCAAAATCAGCACTTTAACCGAATGTAAGCATAATTTGATGTATGGCAGGTAAAATAAAAATCACTGCCATGTTTGTAGACTTACATGAAAATCCAATCACATGAATTGAGTCAAAATCCCAATCTCATTTTATTACATCCAAATGTTATGCTCTTTACATTTTCATTACCCTCTAATTTACTGGTCATTCAGCATGCAACTGATCAGATACTTAGCTTAACTGTGCCAATACTGACCGTTCTTATTGCTCTTCACAGCAATTCATGCAGGCAATTTACCAAGGGTATAACGTACGCAAAAAACGACATTTCTCTTCCTTCAAAATGTTGAACCATAACCCCAAACTTTAAACATAAACCATTAGCTTACAAAAAAATCTCAGGACTTTTCAATGTTTCATGCAATATCAAGACATTTTAGTGCAGTGTGCACACACACACAGGTGGTGAAAGGTCATAAACACAGTCTGCCCTCTCTTCTGACATCATGCTCTATTAGGCCATTTATTTTAGCTGTGCACAGTGCCTGGCCTCAGAGGTCTTTGGCCTGAGCCCAGGGCGTGTGTGGCTGTATTTGGTCCCATAAAAAACAGTTAAGAAATGCCAGTTAATAGCCACTCGAAACAGACAACTTCAGATTGGAACATGATGTGCCGAGACAACAGCCATCAGACCTGACACCCTGTCCTCTGATCAATTTTACAGCCATGTGGTACAGTGCCATAGCAGGCCATGATGTCAACTTTCGGGCTGACCAAATCCTTATCTTGTCCAAGATCAGGGATATTCCTGCATATAAAGCTTCGAAGGCGGCCAACTTATCAGAATCTCGTACTGCATCGGTGTCGGCATGGTAATACATAATTAATTATGGTTCACTTTATTATGGTTTACTGTCACTGATCTGGCAACCTTCCATACAGGACCTCTCCAGTCCTGACATTGCAGAGGTATCAACGGAAAAACAACTTATTTTCAGCCAAGCATAAAAAAAAATATTTCAGTAAAACTTAACCCATAAACTACATACAATTTCCATAAAATTTGTTAACCTTTCAGATTACTTCTATTAGGATCACAGATGCCTTTCAATAGAGTTTATGAAAAAGACAGAGGTATTTATTGGTAAATACCTCAGTAAAATAAGTATTTAGTCACCTACAAACAAGCAAGATTTCTGGCTCACACACCTGTAACTTCTTCTTTAAGAGGCTCCTCTGTCCTCCGCTCGTTACCTGTATTAATGGCACCTGTTTGAACTTGTTATCAGTATAAAAGACACCTGTCCACAAACTCAAACAGTCACACTCCAAACTCCACTATGGCCAAGACCAAAGAGCTGTCAAAGGACACCAGAAACAAAATTGTAGACCTGCACGAGGCTGGGAAGACTGAATCTGCAATAGGTAAGCAGCTTGGTGTGAAGAAATCAACTGTGGGAGCAATTATAAGAAAATGGAAAACATACAAGACCACTGATAATCTCCCTCGATCCGGGGCTCCACGCAAGATCTCACCCCGTGGGGTCAAAATGATCACAAGAACGGTGAGCAAAAATCCCAGAACCACACGGGGGGACCTAATGAATGACCTACAGAGAGCTGGGACCAAAGTAACAAAGGCTACCATCAGTAACACACTACGCCGCCAGGGACTCAAATCCTGCAATGCAAGACGTGTCCCCCTGCTTAAGCCAGTACATGTCCAGGCCCATCTGAGGTTTGCTAGAGAGCATTTGGCTGATCCAGAAGAGGATTGAGAGAATGTCAGATGAAACCAAAATAGAAATGTTTTGGTAAAAACTCAACTCGTCGTGTTTGGAGGAGAAATAATGCTGAGTTGTATCCAAAAATCCCCATACCTACTGTTAAGCATGGGGGTGGAAACATCATGCTTTGGGGCTGTTTTTCTGCAAAGGGACCAGGACGACTGATCCGTGTAAAGGAAAAAATGGGGCCATGTATCGTGAGATTTTGAGTGAAAACCTCATTCCATCAGCAAGGGCATTGACGATGAAACGTGGCTGGGTCTTTCAGCAAGACAATGATCCCAAACACACCGCCCGGGCAACGAAGGAGTGGCTTCGTAAGAAGCATTTCAAGGCCCTGGAGTGGCCTACCCAGTCACCAGATCTCAACCCCATAGAAAATCTTTGAAGGGAGTTGAAAGTCCGTGACAGCCCCACAATATCACTGCCCTAGAGGAGATCTGCATGGAGGAATGGGCCAAAATACCAGCAACAGTGTGTGAAAACCTTGTGAAGACTTACAGAAAACGTTTGATCTCTGTCATTGCCAACAAAGGTTATATAACATAGCATTGAGATTAACTTTTGTTATTGACCAAATACTTATTTTCCACCATAATTTACCAAAACATTTGTAAAAAATCCTACAATGTGATTTTCTGGATTTTATTTCTCATTTTGTCTCTCATAGTTGAAGTGTGCCAATGATGAAAATGATAGGCCTCTCTCATCCTTTTAAGTAGGAGAACTTGCACAATTGCTGGCTGACTAAATACTTTTTTGCCCCACTGTAAATATTTGGTTCTTCTGGTTAGATGGCCTTTCGTAGTACTGTACTCATACAGTTCAATTACAATAGTTGAATCAAATCATAATCTAATAATAGACATATATGAAAGTGAAGATGCTGGTTCTGCGCAAGCAGCATAGACAAGTACAGCTGAAGGAAGTCGAGAGAGGGAGATACATGTGGCATCAAGGTAAAGATGGAGAAAAAACTATGCAACAAGGCTGTAATACACACATCTCTGATGATTTATGTGACTCACAGATCTTCTAAAAACATTGTTTTGATGCACAGTGGCAAAATGTATTTGGATGGCCCAAACAACATGAAGAAAAGAATATATACTCTGTATGCTAGAAGCATTGTGGAGTCAATGGTTTTGGGGGCTTAGGAAAACAGCCAAGCAGGATCTATAGACTGGATGCACATAAATCTAATAAAATGTCTACTAGTCCTGGACTGGCACAGAACAAAAAAAACATGAGGTAATAAACCTACATGTGAAAAACAAAATATCAAATAAGTAGAAATGTTAACATGCTAAGAATAAATATATTGCTTGTATTTTGGTTGCTAGTAGGTAGGACATTGTAGTGTACATTAGCTACTCAAGTGGACATGGACAACAGGGCAGATTTAACACAGTATAATAGACTTAAGTGTGTAGCCAGATGCTATATAAAGTGTATCAAGGGGGGGTTGGTGGGGTGCAGAGTGGGGGTTTGTGTGCCACCTTTGCCAAATTTTGAGCTGGGAAAATCCCTGCCCAAGCTTAGCAGAGGCTACTATGTCTTCAAATTTCAACGACTGACAGACATTGCAGAAGATTCAACGCATCAATGCAAAAAAAGAAGAAACTATTTTAATTGCATTTAAAAAGGTGTACTCCAGTCACATGATCACCCCAAGTCATCTCCTCCAAAAACTCAAAACTCTCTCATTTGCGACTAGCTGGAAATTTCTGGAGATTTAGCGAGATTTCAGATGGATGACCATGTGACCAGAGTCCTCTAAAAACCATGCCAAAGGAGTTTGGATCGAGCAACAAGCAGGGAAAAAAGTCAAATGTCTTTCTGCCATAGCCCACATGTTCATTATCTGGCTATGGTGTGCCCTTCAGCAATGAGAGAGGACACAGATATTTAAGGACTGAAGCAGACACAGGACAATTCACAGGGGGGTTTCATTGGTGTAATGCCACTAGGCCCACAATTTCTACCCATTTTCTTGTTATTGCTAATCAATGCTGTGGAAAAAAAACATTAAAGCACAACTGTCAGCTGCAGAGCTGCTATGCCACTGAAGGACTGCAATGCAGAGATGGACAGCAACACAGTCTTTATTGAACTCAAAGAACAATCTGCTCTGGTTTCAGTATTCCAGGAGAACTGCCAACCTAAACTCAGAACATCGTGGGCTCACTCTTCATAGGACACTTGATGCTTTTCATTGATTTATTGTCTTTGTGCAGAAATGCCAGCTTCCACAGCGTCTGCATCTGAATAGACTTGCTGTGCAATGTCGAAAAGAATAGTTGCATCTTGTCATTTGAGTTCAACTATGAAAAAGCAATTGTGGACAGTAAGGTATGACACTGACTTCTAACATTTGCTTTCCCCAGACGGTGACTCAGTGTGCAAAGGCCATAAATGTCTTGTAGATGCCAATGAGGATTTTTTGTGTAAAAACAATGGCTCTAAGACTTATATAACTCACATTTAAAAGGGTAGGAGTTGGATTTTGCAGTAATTTATGCATCATAAGACATCTTAGAAAAAAGCCGCTATGAGGAAACAACCACAACACCACGCAATAGCAAGTCCTTACCCAATTTAAAAACCTCAGTAAACAAAGCATACCATGTTAAAACATACACATTACACACATTTCATTATAAGAGGCAACAATACCTTTTGTAGGAAAATGAAACACTTAAAATAAGTAAAAGATGGTTAACCCGTTCCTTTGGTCCCCTTCTGTTTTATGCTTACTGATAGACCAGTGGTTCTTAACCTGGGTTCGATCGAACCCCAGGGATTTGTTGAGTCAGTCTCAGGGGTTTGGCGGAGGTCAAGACACACATTCGACTCATATGAAATATTCATTATTATGTTTTTGTTTTTGTGCGAAAATCATGCTTTGATGGTTTTGTTCTTTAAACACAGTGATGTTGATGCACGGTTAATTCTGTGCACCAGTAAAATGTTTTAGATTTGAAAAAAATCTTATTTTATTTTTCTAATTAAGAAGGGTTCGGTGAATACGCATATGAAACTGGTGGGGTTCAGTACCTCCAACAAGGTTAAGAACCACTGTGATAGACTGAATGATCTGTCGATTTAAAAAAAAAAATAAGCCAGTGTTGTTTCACATAATGCAGGGTATCTTACACAGTATAGTTTCTCTCTTTTTCCATATGTATTCAATATACTGTTCAAACAGTCAGGTCGTAATACTTGTCAGACAGACAGTCTCATCTGTCCATCATAGGTCTTGCTTTTAAGACAGTTAAAGCCCAGAAACGGTCCCTCAGCTTTGTGATCCCTATTTTTACCAACAACCCTGTCTCACTGCAGCAACAGCCAACCGGCTCAGGTTTAAGAATATGGCATGTGTTCCTCTTAAACACTGCCATTGTTGGCAAAATAAGAGATCTAAGAACGTTTTTCCCCCAACACTCATTCAACCAGAAGTCAGATCAGCATGAGGACATACACACTTGACAACCTTGGTTAACTTTTTGCTGTCCCAGACTCTGCTTGATGGAGTAGCTGGAATGGGATTAGACCAAGAAATTCCCACTGATGTCTCCCCACATCATTGGCCTCATTTGGCCAATACGCATCGTGCATCCAGACAGACATTAGCCAGTAGCGTAGTCGCTGGGTTTAGATTTTGATAAAAATGTTTGTGCCATGTTTACATATTTTACATAATTTTAAGTTGTGCTCTCATCCGACATTGTATAAATATTCTTCCTGGATAAGTATTTCACCTTCTGCCAAACAAACCAAAAATCTTCACTGATTGTTGATAATACATTTTTAAACTGTACTGAAAACATACCAAACCGCAACCCTCAAAGGAAATAACCCCTGCACTGTCAGCAGTAGCTAAACAAGCATTAGCAGCAACAGGCCTGGGCACTAACACTGATTTGAATATCCACGTGCAGCTGGCCTGGCAGTCAGCGCAGCGGATTGCTTTACGTCAATCTGTGACGTCACCCGGGGTGAGTGGCTCTTCCCTGGCTCTTGTGGGGACAGGATTAGGTTTCTCCTGCCCTGGATCCAGAAAGGAGTGGGTAGGTCTGTTGTTGTGTTTCAGCAACAGTGAAGAGGCAGTAGCCCATGTGATCCTACCATGGCAGCTAGTGATTATTAAAAGAATGAAATTCATTCTATGCATCATGTAGTTGACAATGCTGAATTAGGAATTGTTGTGCTCGTTCACTGCATCTGCAGCAATAATCCAGTAAATAAACTCTTGCTTTCAGCACTTATTCCCATGACTGAACAACATTACTCTGAGGTCTCTTGTTCCTCTACAGCCTGCATATGGTGAGCAATGCTTTAAAGATACAATTGCATTAGAAATATTTTGCTTCCATAAGAACTCAACACCTGTCCTGCGGAAGGTCCCAGTTTACACAGAAAATCAATGTCACCTTTCAGTACATGGTTTTCAGTTTCAGAGGTCATTTTTAAGTATAATTAATTGGTCAGGCATCTGAATACACTTGTCAGGCACGGTATTGGTGAAGGACAGAATGCATAGAGCCACAACTGTTACAACTAGACCACAACACTGGGAAGGTTATTTTATGCAACATCACATTTTTTAAATGGGTCGGTCTTGATTCATATTCATATATATATATATTCATATATATATACATATACATATATATTCATATATATATACATATACATATATATTCATATATATACATATATACACATATATACATATACATATATATACACATATATACATATACATATATATTCACATATATACATATATATATATATACACATATATACATATATATATATATACACATATATACATATATATATATATACACATATATACATATATATATATATACACATATATACATATATATATATACATATATACACATACATATATACACATACATATATACACATACATATATTCATATACATATATACATATATACATATATACATACATACATATATACATACATACATACATACATACATACATACATACATACATACATACATACATACATACATACATACATACATACATACATACATACATACATACATACATACATACATACATACATACATACATA